>CM019149.1:92749308-92778205 GCA_009733165.1 Naja naja | reverse complement strand
GTGCATTCTGCACCAGTTGAAGCCTCCTAGTGGTCCGCAAGGGCAGCCCCATGTAGAGAGCATTGCAGTAGTCAACACAGGAGGTAACGAGTGCATGAGTAACCGCACGTAAGGCATCTCAGTCCAGATATTACAATATGTACATTATCAAAAGCCTTTCTGTGCTGCCCTCTGCGTTTCTCAGATATTCTCTACCATGCCAGTTTACCTTTATATCTATTTCTGGATAGTTAGGCACACTTCCATACAAAACACCCATTATTTTTGCTTTTCAAGAAAATCTACTTTTGAAAAATGCCCATGAGGTCCATGTGAGTCTCACAGGTCCTCTTCAAAATGAAAGCAGTAGTACAATGCAACATATTTATTATTAAGAATTACTAAAATAAATAAAGGGGACTTAAAATAAATAAAGGTCAGTCTGGTAGCTAACTTTTCCAGTGTTAAGGAGAGATAAGTATATTGGGACCTCTAGGAATCAATTATTTTGACATCTCTTAATTTCCCTGTTTTAGTTCTATCTAAGGAAATGAAATAAAACAGAATTGCTGTATATTGACTGTGCAAAATTCAAGAAGAAACATACTGTCTACTCCTCATCTGCTTGATGTTTTCACACAGTTTTATGTAAATTATCTGTTCATCAGTTGCAAGCTTCAAAAGGCCCTTTGTCCATTGATCCACACTAGGGGAACTACAAAATTTCCAGTTTTATAATTTCATAATGTAATATGAAACTGGAAACTGGAAAAAATTGGCTCCACATAAATACATAATGGGACGATGACAAAATAAGCTTATAAAAAGTAAAAGATACATTACAAATAAGGTATAGACACATCATGGCATCAATATATCTTTTCCAAGGTCTATCATAGCTGTTCTACCAAGATATAGTCTACAGTGTATTTCTTGACTGTTTGTTCCTTTACTATTGATTGATGGTAAAAGGCAGAAACTATCCACCACTTTGATATCTTCTTTGTCATTCAGTTTGGTTGTTCTATCTGTTGCCATTAACTTGCTCTTATTTATATTTAATTTTAGTCCTATTTTTTTTCACTGTGCTCCTTGAGTTTTAAGTACTAGGGTTTTCAGATCCTTTGTATTTTAAGTTATCAGCATAGTGGTATCAGCACATCATAGGTGGTTTTCCATTCTCCAATATTTAATCCATGCTCATCTCATTCTCATTCAGCTTCTCTTAATATATATTCCACTTATAGGTTGAATAAATAAGGGGAGTATACAGCCTGTTGTCCCCTTCCCTCCCTTGCCAAACTGGAACCAGTCTTTTTGCCCAGTTCTGTCTGTACTGTGACTTTGTGACCTGTATATAATTTTTCATGAGGACAATGAGATGTTCTGGGATTCTCTTTCTGAGCACATCCACAGTTTGACATAATCAACACAATTGAAGGCATTCTTATAAATGATGAAGCACATAGTGACTTTTTTTTTAGTATTCCTTCAACTTTCTGAACTATCCAGCATGCATCAGCAATAATGTCTTGTGTCCCTTGCCTGTTTCTAAAGCCAGTTTGAACATCTGGTATGTCTTATTCCATGCAGGGCTCTAATCTGCATTGAATGATTCTGAGCATTATTTTGCTAACAAAACATGAAAAGAAGTGTACAGCAAACTTCAGTGAAAAGCAGCATAGTCAAGGATTCAAAGGCAGGCTTCTATATTCAAGTACAGGCCTAATGCATAAGTACTATGGGAATAGGATCAGGGTTTGCAAATGCCATGATCCTGCATGCTTGGCTCACATCTTTGCAATTCCTGATCTTGCCTTGATCATTGAAAAGATCAAAGGGAAAGCTCTATATGAAACACGATTTATAATAGGAAAAGAACATATTTCAAGAAATAGCAATAGCACTTAGACTTATGTGCTGCTTCATAGTGCTTTATACAGCCATCTCTAAGCAGTTTATAATGTCAGCATATTGTCCCCAACAGTCTGGGTCCTCATTTTACCAGCCTTTGAAAAATGGAAGGCTGAGTCAACCTTGAGCCAGTCAGGATCAAACTTCTGGCAGCAGAGTCAGCCTGCAATACGGCATTCTAATGACTGAACCACAACGGCTCCATTAAGTTATACCAAAGAACCATACACAAAACTAACAAGGTTTCATATGCTTTTCTGAGATTAAATTTTCTTGATAGTGCTTTTGAAATTTAGATTCTCAGCTTTTCAAAGGAGAAAAGTGGAAATTCCAATTGATGTACTACCATACCTCTTAGGGTTCCTACCAGTTTTTAATACCTAATATCAATTTAATCAATGAAGAAATGTCTCATTTTGTAACTCCCTATTGAAAATATATCACACGAACCACATATCTGACTAAACCAAAAGATATTTTCAGCATTGCCATATAACATTATGGGACCTAATAGAGAAAAAGAAACAGGTAGAACCCCTAATTTTGGCACACAAACTTGATTCTTGTTAGTTGAACCTAGATTTGCACTGAAAGTTATAAAAGCTAAGCACCCCTATTAGTGAGTTTTCCCCTGCTTGTTTTTACTGTACATTCTCTAATCCCATTTATGAGTAGATTAATGGATCTTGATAAAATGCCACACAAAAGTCTTAACTCACTGATACTTTTTGAATAGCTATTAGATAATCCAATATCTCTTGATATACCTTATTCAGAGATCCACCTCTTCTCTTGATTTAGACTTTTCTGTTACAAAACATATCCATGTATGCATGGATAACAATACAGGTATGCTTTTCTAGAACAACGTGGGGAGAAAACATGGATTTAATAACTTTTTCAGGTCCTGTGGGGAATTGAACCAATCAGTTTACTCACTGAGAATTAAATAAAAATTTAGATTTGAAGCCAAGTTGTTGTCGCACCAGATTAGCTTTTCAGCACAGTGTCTTTGAATCTTTATTTTAGTTATTTTCAGCTACAATCTCTTTGCTAATTTACCAGTTCACTAATAAAATGAATTTTGTCTTTATTTCCCGTTCCAATTTTGCATATTGAGAATTCTTTTTATAAATAACTTATTTGTAAAAATTTCTTGCGGAATAGTTTTATTCTTAATAATTTAACTATTGCCTTAAGTGTCCCATATTGCTTATAGATGCAAATGGTTTCAAGTGTCTGCTGCGTTTCAAAGTGCTTGATAGATTTTTTTCTGAAGCTTGTAGTTCTGTTTCTCATATATACAAAACTCTCTAAGAGAATTAAATACCTTTCATTTAAGAGATATAGATAAAATACAATCATGTATACTCTTAATACAATAAGATGTTATTGATACAGAAAATTTAATAAGATGAGAGTTGTATTGTCTGTATATTAGTATTCCCAGAAAGTAAATTAATTAAGGGTATAACTCTCTCCATATCACGGTTGGGCATTAAACTCATTAACCTCAGTTCTCAGGGCAAGGCATGGTATTTCTTTGTCAAGGAAATAGTAAATACAAAATCAAATCTGAGCCTCCACAATTCCCTTCACATAAAGTCAGGGATGTAATATAAAATAAGTGTGCCAATCATTCTTTGTTTTCCGGAGTTCTGGAGTGGCTGCTAAGAATGACACCATGTTAGTTATAGAGGGGGAAAGTACTGTTTTTGTTTACATAAAATGCTATAGAGCAAAAAGAAGGAACGAAAGCAATTGGGTGAATATCAGCTATACAGCTATACCTTGGTCCTTGTTGTTGGTTTGGTACCCAACATACAAGCTAGAACTTGTCAATGTCGCCTGCTTTATGACTCACGACATTATTCCTTATGGGAAAAAATTGTTTTCATCATGTTTGGTACCCATTGTGCCTCCTGGAACCAATTAATGATAAGTACTGAGGTGCCACTGTATTCAGCAAATCAGAACAATCCTTACAATGAGATCATTGTTAAAATAACTGGACTCATTTTTAATTGGAACCTGGCATTTATTTTGCCAAAGTTTCTCCTTTGTTCTGGCAAATGTTCAATTCTTTGAAGGAGGAAAGTCCTGCTTCTAATAGCCCATCAGGTCCTGCTTGTTAGCTTCTATGGTATCCTCTTGTATCCAGGAGCACCGTTCTTGATAGGAGATATGCCTTCTACCTAAGCATTTAATATTGCAATTTTGAATCATCTTCAAGGATTATGGGGAGCCTTCATCCTTTTGCAATTTTTTTTGTTTATTTAGTTTAAAAAGAGGTTGGACAATCATTTGTCTGAAATATTATAGGTTTCCTGCTTGAGCAGTGGGTTAGACTTGGACCAGAAAACCTCCAAGGTCCCTTATAAGACCATTATTCTGTTAAATGTAGGGATGAATTTCTTCCAATGGGGTCCTTGATTTATGTTTCTTATACAAACTTATATAGTGTCTTTAGAAAGTTGCTTTTGTCACATCTAGAACATATAGTCTCCCTATTGATATGAAGGCAACTGCTATTTTTCAGATGCTGATCCAGCGATAGTAACTGAGGAGGCAGGGTTGCATTTTGCATCCAGTTTGGGAGGTTCTGGTTTTTCTTTCAATATAGGATAGATGTTTAAATAGACATACTTTTACAGAAGAATCAAAAAAATGCCTCATTGAAACTCATAATTTTTCTGTTCAAATTTATTTATTTATTTTTTATTTTGTCAAGCAATTATAAGATAATAGGTATAAGTATAAACATAGTTATGAATACATGAAATGGATACATATAAGAAAAATAAAAAGAAACAATAGGACAGGGACAGTAGGCACATTGGTGCGCGCCTTATGCTCCTATATCAGACCTCTTAGGAAAGGGGTGAGGTCAATAGTAGAAAGTCTAAGATTGAAATTTTTGGGCTTTGGGGAAGAAACCACAGAATCAGGTAGAGTATTCCAGACATTGACCACTCTGTTGCTGAAGTCATATTTCCTGCAATCAAGTTTGGTGCGATTAACCTTGAGTTTTCATCTATTGTGTGCTCTTGTTTTGTTATGGTTGAAGCTGATGTATTCATTGACACATAGGACATTGCAATAAATAATTTTATATGTTATACTTAGATCAGACCAAAGGTGGTGTAGTTCTAGTTTTCTAGGTCTAGAATTTCAAGTCTGGGGGCATAAGGTATTCTGGAGTACTCTTCTTGTGAGATATTTCTGGACTTTCTCAACCGTTAAATCAGATCAGTAATGTGGGTTCCAGACTGATGAGCTGTATTCAAGTATTGGTCTAGCAAATGTTTTGTATGCTCTAGTTAGTAGTGTGATATTACCACAGGATTAGTTAACAACTCTTAATGTTAATTAATTTGATGGTGAATTAGGGGGGGGTGCCCCAGGGGTCGGTCCTCTTCCCTCCTGTTCAACATCTACATGAAGCCACTCAAGATCATCTGTGGTTTTGAGGTGAGGCTTCATCAGTATGCTGATGATATCCAGCTTTTCATTTCCACCCCAAACAAACTCGGTGGTGCCCTCGCCGTGATGTCTTGTTGCCTGGAAGCAGTGCAGATCTGGATGGGGAGGAACAGGCTCCAGCTCCCCAGCCAAGACTGAGTGGCTATGCATACTGGCATCTGGATGATCCAGGATGTTCCACCTCTAGACATGGGGGAGAGGTGTTGCCCCCCATGGAAAGGGTCTGCAACTTGGGTGTCCTCCTAGATCGACTCAGTTTGGAGGGTCAGTTGGGAGCCGGACCAGGGGAGCATTCAGCCCAGGTTCACCTGGTGCCAGTTGTGCCCCTACTAGACCAAGATGCTATGCATGGTCACTCATGCGCCTGTTATGTCCCGGGTTGACTACTGCAATGCTCTCTATATGGGGCTGTTCTGGTGGACCATGCGAGGCTTCAACTGGTGCAGAATGCAGGCGCTGGTTGTGATGGGGTATCCCGATACTCCCATGTTACACCCTCTTGCATTGGTTGCCAGTTGCCCTCCACGTGAGATTCAAGGTGCTGGTACTTACCTATAAAGCCCTACATGGCTTGGGGTGCGGTATTTGTGTGAACATCTGCCAGCAACATCTGCCCATTGCCCTGTGCACTCCACAGACAGGGCCTCTTGGGGTGCCATCGCCAAACAATGTCAGCTGGCGATCCCTAGGGAAGGGCCTTCTGTGGGGCTTCACTTTATGGAACCAGCTTCCCTGAGCTACGATTGGCCCCTGACCTCTGCTTCTTCCACCCAGCCTAAAGACTTGGTTATTCGAACAAACTGGCCTGACTGAGGGGAGGGGTTTCATTTTAAATGTTATGTGATGGGGTTTTAAATATTTTATTTGGTCTGATTAGGTTTAATAATCTTTTAATTCTTTTTAACTTTTGTATTGGGTGTTTTCATGTGAGCTGCCCTGAGTCCCTAGGGAGATAGGGCGGCATATAAGACCAAATAAATAAATAAATAAATAAATAAATAAATAAATAAATGGTGGAGTTGGAGATACAGGAAGGCTTCAGTGCTTGCATTCATCGTCATCCTTGCTTAAGTCATTGAAGCACCCATGGATTACAGTGCTAATGGCATATGGCTAAAGAGAAGATACTTGGATGCTTTCATTAGACTCAACAATGACAGTTTAACCTTTTGATAATTATCAGCTTTCTGAAAAAAATGACATATTAACATTTTATAAAAGTATTGATTTTTTAATTAAAAAAAACCTTGTACATTCCAAAACAGAAAGAAATATTTCCCCTCTTTTATAATATAAGAATCCAAGAATACAGGATAATTAAGGTAAATAAATCTAACTGATTTCTTTTTCTGAGGGCATAATTTCAGGGACAAATTTGGTCTAGTGGTTAAGGCATCAGACCATAAAGTGGAAGACCATGAGTTCTAGTCTTGAAAGCCAGCTGGGAGATCTTGGGCCAGTCGCTCTGTCTTTCTTAGCTTAACTCACTGCATAAGGTTGTGGTAAAGGCAATAGGAGGAGGAAGGTGTGTTAAATATATTCAGTGTCTTGTGTTATTTGTAAAAATAGTAAAGGTAAGATACAAATAAATAAAATAATACTACAGAGATATAGAAGATGTTTGATGGTCACTAACTCAAACAAATGCAAAGGGAAGTTGCATTCATGGGGAATAAATATTTCCTGAATCAAAGGAAATATTCAAATTAATATTCAAAGGAATATTAATTGCTAAATACCATGGTTGTTCACTTCTTAGAAGCATGGGTTAGTCACTGCAAATGATTGTTCTGTGCATTGAAGCTGCATGTACTTTCTGTATTTTCTCCTCATATTAGATTCCCAATAAAAGCTTGATAGTAAAGGATAGGTCCAGGTAAACCATTAGACTATACTTTTGGTTCCATTCTTCACAACCATGAAGCATCCATACCTGTTCAAATAATATGACCACTTCAATACCTTTCCCTAAAGTATTTTGAGTATGGATGTGCTTATGTAGGCATTTTTAAGATTTGTACAGTCCTCATATACTGTATGTTAAAACTGAAAGTATGTTCAAATTGGATGAAAATGGAAGAAGCTACATGGTGTGATGTAGATTTTCTAAATAAAAGTGGGAGATCATGAGGTCCATCTTAGGCACAAAAGCCAACTAGGTGACATTGAATGAGTCATTCTCTCACACCCTAGGAAGCAGGCAACAGCAAGCTACTTCTGAAATATATTGTGAAGTAAATGGCAGGGATCGGTACAGGCAGATGCCAGGAGTCAAAAAGGAATTGCCCCCCACCCCCCAAAAAGTCATTCAGTTTTAGATGGTTGGACCTCACATTACATTGTCCCAGTTTACCAGTTGGATAACTCTGCAGACATTTCTATGATGAATATGAATATATGCAAATCTCAAATGAGTTTTTGTACAAATATGCATGATACTTTGAAATTATCTTCTGCAAATATCTAACCCTTTAAAACTTAGAGGCTGGATTGTTTGCTGAAAGTTTGAATATGAGAAAAGTCTGGAAATGTGTTTAATTACACAGACAAACAAAGAATTGGCAGGAATTTTGCAATACTCAACCAGCTTTAATCATAATCAAATTCCCTGAATAGCTTATACAGAGAGATTTAGAAAAGCATGAGAAGTTGAAAGAGAAAGGAAGGACATCTGGCAGTAGCTTAGTTGGACTAGCAATTGTGCTCATCATGTATATTCTACCTTGACCTTCAAAAGACAACAGTACCATAGAGATGGATGCATACATTAGACATTGATAAGTATCATTTGGAAATTCAGCTGCCCCACTCCAAATTCAGGTGAAATGTAATTTTAGCAGCTTTTATCTGCTTGTAAGTAACATTATTTCCAAGTAAGCATGATTAAATTCCCATCTCTGGCCAATCTCTAAATCCAGCATAGAATATTCAGAAAGGTTCCAACTCAATCAAGTTTTATTCGCTTCAAAATAATTTCATCTCCCATATTTACTAAATTTATTTATGAAATACTGCTCCCTTCTATTCTACCAAGGATTTCAAAGTGGCTTACAAAATGTAAAAGTACTTTGAAGGGTTGCTGAAAGAGGTATGGCAGCCAAGCAATGTGAGAAAAGATGCTCTCTGTGCCAGGAAGACAGATCCCTGACAATAGGGTCACTGATTAAAGATCCTACAGATCTTTTCCTGCTGATCCTAGCAGCTTGACTATCTGATAATGGGAGTGATACCCTCTCCTCCTACCTGGTTGCTCAGGGGGCTGAATACAAAGCAAAGCATAATGGATGAAAAGATATTTTGAAAATTTATCTTATGACATTTGGAAGTATACTAGAATGGATTGGTGGGGATGGGATGAACAATAATGTTGAATGTGGTGATGGACAAGCCTGCCTTTTCACCCTTTCAGTTATATTATAATTGGTTACTATGATCACAGAATTTTTCTCATAAGTTCTTCCAGCCTATATTTAGAATTTTTTCTTTAGAAAGAAAAAAATGTGGATTCATCTGATTGGCTTAAGAGCAAGATTTTTAATATTAAAAACCATGACTAAATTAACCAAGCAGTTTCGTATTCTCAAATTCTGTTAAATTTGACATTCCTTAATTGTAATTTAGTTTTATCTGAAAATGTCATTGCATTCTAGCACAATGTGAAGAAAACAATGCTAGGAGCAGCACCTTAGCAGAATAGATTATAAAAGTGCATAGTTGTATAAAATTTGGTATATTGTTTCTACATATAATCTTTTTTAAAAGGTGGGTTAAGGTTATAGCTCTGAAGAAAGGGAAGGTAGCACTAGTTTTACTTAATGTTTAAGATACAGAGATGGTTAGGGTCAGAGGTGGTATTCAGCCAGTTCTGACAGGCTCTGGAGAACTGGTAGCAGAAATTTTGAGTAGTTCAGAGAACTGGTAAATACCACCTCTGATTAGTGCCACCCCATCTATTTGCTGCCTCCTCAGTCCAACTGATTGAAGTCCCAGATGATTGGCTGGGTCTTCTTTTTAAAAATTCATATTTATATCCCGCCCTTCTCCGAGACTCAGGCGGCTTACATTTTGGGATACAACCCAATGCGCCAGCAATAGCCTTCCTTCCATTGTATATGCCTGCTTTTACTAAGCGGCATTTTACAAAGTCAGCTTGCCCCCAACAATCTGGGGTCCTCAGTTTACCTACCCGAGAGGATGAAAGGCTGAGTCAACCTTGAGCCTGGTGGGATTCGAGCCTGCACATAATTACAGGCAGCTGAACTAAGTGCTAGGCTAATAAAGCCTGCACCACCAAGGCCTTGGTGGTGTTTGGTGGTGGGTTTGTTGCCCTGCACAGGAGAACAGAGCTGGAGAGCAGGTTACTGGGATGTCAATGGGGATTTTACAGTATTCTTCCCTGGAGGGGTGGGAATGGAGATTTTACAGAATCCTTCCTTGCCACCTGCCACACACAAAGCCATGCCCACAGAACCGGTAGTAAAAAAATTTCAATACCACCACTGGTTATGATCTCAAAGAAGAAAATTTCTAAGAAGGAATTTCCCAACAGTGACACCACTTAATCAGTGGAATGGGCTGCCTACAGAAGCTGTAGATGCACCATCACTAGAAGTTTTTAAGAAGAGATTGTGTTATGTATGTAGGTTTGAATGTTATTGGTTTATTTGAACTGTTCTTGTAAAATGTCAAATGGTATTGGTTTAAATAGTGCGGGAAGAATCCCTGCACTCCCATTGGCTGGCAGCTACGGCTGCAGGCTATAAGAAGCAGCCGTAGCCAAGCCAGGACGGGTCCATTCGAGCTGTAGTCACTAATAAAGTCTTTTGCTGGAACTCCTCGCGTCTGACTCTTCATGCAAACTTAACACTGGCGACGAGGTGGGATTTCCCTGAAGAGAAGACGACGCGACGAACAAGCAACTGAGCGAGATGGCTGCGCTGAACACCCCCAGCACCGCTCGATCCGGCGACGGAAGACTGGGAATCGTATGCGGATCGCTTCCACATGTTCCTGGAGGGAACGATCTCGCCGGCATCCCCGAGAGACGGAAGAGGGCGGTCTTTCTCACGCACTGCGGTCCGGCAGTCTTCAAAATGGCGAAGGCGTTGGAGCAGCAGAGCTGAAGGTAATGGAATGGCCCGATTTAGAAAACTTTTGAGAGCCCATTACGCCCCACAAGTATCGTGCCTCATTAAGAGACACGAATTTTACCGTCGGGATCAAGGGATAGCGAGAATGTTAATGACTTCGTGGCAAGTTTAAGGGACATTGGGGTGCTTGTGACTTTACCAACTTAGAAGAGGCCATGCGTGATCGGTTTGTTTTAGGCCTTAAAGATAAGGTTTACAAAGCAAACTATTAATGAAACCTAAGATCACGTTTAAAGAGGCCATTGAAGAAGCTGTTTCAGCGGAAGCCACCAAGTCCTCAGCAGCGCCATGAAAAGATTAACAAGGCCTCAAGCCAGGCCTCAAGCCATTCTGATGGGGATAAATCCACATCTACTCATTGCGAACAAATAGACTCTGATTCTGATGGCAGTGAGGCAGAGGAGGGATTTTTAAACTCAGAATGGAGAAGAAAAGAAAAGACTCTGGGAAGAACAGGCAAGGGTTCTATTGCAGAGGCTGTGGGGGCCACCCCGCACTGATTGCAAGTTCTTTGACTCCATTTGCCTACGTTGTGAGAAACGGGTCACATAGCCAGAGTCTGCAAATCATCCAGAACTCCACCAGCTAGGAAGAAATTCCTGATAGAGACTTTAAGCCCAACAATTTCCTTGAAAAATGGGGCGAAATTTAGAAGCAAATGGCAAGAATGAAACTCACCAAACAATCACTATTGGTCATTCTTCACCCTTAAAAAGCAGAAAAGTACATGTGAAGGTGTTTATTGAAGGAAGGCCTTGCCAAATGGAAGTGGACTCAGGCTCTTATTTATCTATGGTGTCATGGGACACTATCCACAGACTTTTCCCAAAATTCAGAAAAAGCATTTCCAGAAGCAAGCACTGACTCTCAAAGACTACCAAGGGAACAAGATTCCAGTAGTTGGAGCGAGAGATTTCAACGTGCAGTTTAAAGGCCACACCAAACGTTTGCCCCTGACCATCGTGGACAAGGATCGCCCAAGTTTGCTGGGACTTGAGTGGTTCAAGCCACTTGGCATCGAGGTGACTGGCATCCATCACGTGAGCAGTTCTGACTGGGAAGAGTCCTTGAAGTCTGAGTTTCCAGAGGTCTTCAGCGAAGGACTGGGCAAGTATATGGGGACCCCTATTGCTTTCAGCCTAGACCCCAAGGTGCCCCCAATTCGTTTAAAGCCCAGGAGGGTCCCATTTGCTTTAAAGGAAAAATTGATGCACAATTAGATAAACTCATTGCTCAAGGGGTTTTAGAGCCTACTGACCACTCCAGATGGGAAACACCCATAGTCACACCAGTCAAGGCTGATGGGTCAGTGAGAATCTGTGGTGACTACAAGGGGACACTTAACCATGCGCTGCAGCAGAGCGCATATCCTGTACCAGTTGTGCATCATCTGCTCCATTCCCTTGGCAGGGGTACAGTATTTGCTAAACTGGATTTGGCTCAGGCATATCAACAATTAACAGTTGATGATGCCACTGCAGAGGCACAAACAATTGTGACCCATAGAGGTGCCTTCAAATGTAAAAGACTACAATTTGGAGTAAGCGTGGCACCTGGCATTTTTCAGAGCCTTATGGAAAGAATGTTGCAAGGACTGCCAGGGGTAGTGCCTTATTTTGATGATGTATTAATCTCTGCTGAAAATGACACTCAGCTTCAAGAAAGACTCAGAGAAGTCCTTACCAGATTCAGAAAAGCGGGTTTAAAAGTCAAGGAAGACAAATGTACACTCAAAACAGACAGAGTTGAGTTCCTGGGGTATATGATTGACAAGCATGGCATCCATCCTACTGATGCCAAGGTTAAAGCAATCAATGAAGCCCCTAAACCTCGATGCAAGGCAGATTTGCAAGCCTTCCTTGGACTTATTAACTTTTACCACATGTTTCTACCTCACAAAGCATCTATTGCTGAGCCCTTACATCGCCTACTTGATAAGAATGCTGTTTGGATCTGGGGGCGGAAGGAACAGTCAGCATTTAACAGTATTAAGAGACTAATCACGTCTGATGCTGTGTTGATACAATTCTCTGAGAATTTACCTGTTGTTCTGACTTGTGATGCATCCCCTTTTGGAGTGGGGGTTTGAGTCACAGGCTTCCCAATGGACGGAAGCCCCAATTGCATTTTACTCTCGCACGCTGTCCAAAGCAGAGAGGAATTATAGCCAATTGGACAAGGAGGCTTTAGCAGTTGTTGCAGCTGTTAAGAAATTTCATGAATATCTGTATGGCAGGTCATTCACCATTGTTACAGATCACAAACCTTTACTAGGCATTGTGGCAGGAGACAAACCTACACCTAATATCCTGTCACCAAGAATGCTGAGGTGGACTGAATTTCTTGCAGCCTATTCCTACAAACTGATTCACAGGCCTGGCAAGGACATTGGACATGCTGATGCACTGAGTCGTTGCCCACTACCTTGCCACAAGGAGGACTTTGAACTTGAAACTCACACCTTTTTCCTGGAGACCGTTGCTAAGCTTCCAGTCCATGCTGCTGAGATTGCCAAAGAAACTGCCAAAGATGCTGTGTTGGCACCTGTTATGGGCTGGATTAAGAAAGGTTGGCCTCTTCAAGATCTACCTCACCTTGCCCAACCTTTTAAGTCCAGGCAAACTGAATTATCTGTATTAAGAGGATGTATTTTGTGGGGTAACAGGGTGGTTATTCCTGCAAAACTGCAAAGGGAGGTTTTGGAAATGTTACATGAGGGTCATCCTGGGATTGTAAGGATGAAAGGTTTGGCCAGGAGTTATGTATGGTGGCCAGGTATTGACAAAATGGTTGAAAACTGGGTAGCCTCTTGTCCCAATTGCCAGGTAGTCAGACCTGCCCCACCTCACGCCCCCACACAGGAATGGGAATGTCCTAGGGGCCCATGGTCTAGAATCCACATTGATTTTGCAGGCCCTACAAGAGGGCACACTTTTCTAGTGATAGTAGATGCATACTCCAAATGGCTAGAGGTAATTCCAATGACATCCACTACTACTGAGGCTGTTATCAAGCAGCTCAGAAAATTGTTTGTAACCCATGGGTTACCAGATGTCCTTGTCTCTGACAATGGCCCTCAATTCACATCTAACATTTTTGAATCCTTTCTAGCTCAACAGGGCATCAGACATGCCCTCACTGCCCCTGGCACCCTTCGCCAACGGCCGGGCTGAACGCATGGTACGCTTTACCAAAGAGAAGCTTCAGCAGCTGGGTCCTGGGGACATCACTGAGAAGCTTGAAAAGCTTCTTAGTGTTCAACACATCACTCCTAGCCCATCAACTAACTTGTCCCCAGCAGAGTTGTTGATGGGCAGGAAACTTAGGTCTTCCCTTGACCGCCTTCATCCCACTTACGCACCCAACGCACCACTGGATTCCACTTCCAAAGTTCGTTCTTTTAGTGTGGGAGATTCTGTCTATGCTAGGAACCTTATAGGTGACCTTTGTGGATTCCTGCTGAAATAACTCACATCACAGGCCCTCGTTCTTACAGGGTACAAACAGAGGATGGCCTCCTCTGGAGCAGGCACATTGACCAACTTAGATCCAGGTCCCTCAGAACATCGCCCCTGTCTCCTCTAGGTCCCTCACCTGATGTTTCTTCTAGGGGAAGGGGGAACAGGAGGAAAATCAGCAAACAGGAATCAACCCCATGTGTAACGAGCCATTGCGACAGGAACCATCCCGAACCCTGTCACAAAGCCAAGATCCATCCTTAGAAGTGGAAGATTGCACATCACTACCTGACTTGGGTGCTGACATTGGAATGGAGATGGGTTGGGAGGAGAGACCAGATTCTAACAGTCTAACAGGGTCTCCTTTCACAGGAAGTCCCAACAGGGAAATGTCAGCAGACACATTTCCCTCTCACTGGGTGAGAACGTTAAACTTCTGAACCACGAAGGTCTCAACGTACACGTAAGAGCCCCACCTATTTAAAGGAATACATTAGATAGGTTGGGGTTTGGTATGGACTGAACCTAGTGGGGAGGGGTGTTATGTATGTAGGTTTGAATGTTATTGGTTTATTTGAACTGTTCTTGTAAAATGTCAAATGGTATTGGTTTAAATAGTGCGGGAAGAATCCCTGCACTCCCATTGGCTGGCAGCTACGGCTGCAGGCTATAAGAAGCAGCCGTAGCCAAGCCAGGACGGGTCCATTCGAGCTGTAGTCACTAATAAAGTCTTTTGCTGGAACTCCTCGCGTCTGACTCTTCATGCAAACTTAACAGATTGAATACCTATTTATCTGAAATCTTATAGGGTTTCCTGCCTGAGATGGACTACATTGTAGAAGAACTCCAAGGTCCCTTCCTATTCTGTTATTGTCATATCACAAACATCATATATTGGGCCACTTTCTGAGCTGGAGATTCAACAGTAAAGTGGGTTAAACAGTCTTTGCATAGTCCCAAAACCCACTATGATTACATATAGTATGCATATAGATATGGAGTGCCTTGCATTAGTAAGCATATAGTTTTAATATTATATGTTGAATGGGGTGGGTGGGTAGGAATGCTTCTCCCAATTGTATTGATGTCATTCAGCTCCCACTTGAAATTGATTGCTATCCACCCTTCCACAAGCCACTGAAAAATACCAGTATGAAAATTGCTATTGTCATTGCTTGTTCCCACACCATCTCACACCATGGAAACAAGAGTTGAAGCTGCTATTAAAAATGTAAAAAGGGAGATAATACTATTTTAACTTTGATACTGTTAAGGAGGACTTAAGTTGACAGACTGATAGACTGAAGATAAAATAAAGGCAATGTCATGAGAACAAGACAAACATATATTGTCAGGGCATGTGTGAGCTATGGGTAGGTGGAAGTAGGGAAAACCCTGAGATAAGAGAGAAAAAGGATGAGTTAGTAGCCATACTTCAATTGTTCAATTGTTGCTAAACTGGGGGTGGGGGACAAAATAATTTCTGCTTAATTTTTCCACCTACCCAGTTTCTAAAGACATCTCAGAAGTTAATTTATTAACAGTTAACCTCACAGTGAAGAAGCTCAGCATGGGATTTTTTTTTAATTCAACTTGGCTGACTTCTCTGATTATACATGTGTTAGTTTGATGAGGCGATAGTATTTGTTCCAGTGAAAAACAGGAATAAAAGTCAATGACTCATTCTGGGATTTGTATAGAGAACTTGGTTTCTTTCAGCCTGACTTGCTTGCTGGTCCTACATGCTTATGAATTATTTAGCTTTTCTTTACTGTCTCCCTTAACAAGGTAGCAAATATAACATGGTTTCTTTTGGGAAACATGATGGAAGGTGATTTTCTCTAATGTTCTTAAATTTTGAAACTTCATGTAGGTTTGCCTAAAGTAAATCAATATTTCCTTTGGTTCTTGTTTTCATTTCAAGGAAAGTTGATGATCAGCATGTAGTATTCATTTCAATAGAAGAGAACTTATGTACCTCAGGTTGAACTATTGGTTCTTGGTACTCTCTGCGCTTGGTTGTTTTCTTATGGACACTGATTATCCAGCTAAGTAACATCATCAATGCAAGGGTTATTGTTGGTTGTTTATATGTAACTAGTCAACCCATAACTTACTGGGTCATCATTTCAGAGTTATTTCTTACCTAAATAGAGAAATAGAATGACCATGGCTAGGCAAAAAAAAGTAGTATAAATGAGAGGGACTTCCAATTTCTTGCCTGTTTCCACTGAGTTTCTCTGTGAGAAGCTGGCAGGGAGTTTCAAAAATCCTTCCTTCCTTCCTTCCTTCCTTCCTTCCTTCCTTCCTTCCTTCCTTCCTTCCTTCCTTCCTTCCTTCCTTCTGAGATGCAGCGCAAGTCAGGGAGGATGTATGGGTTAGGAAGAGAACCTGTGTGTGAGAGAGAGGTACTGTGTGGGTTGTATCAGTCATGCACATGGGCCCCACTGGTCAAGAAAGGTTCATGGAGGTCATGGGCATATGTAAGAGGTGCTGCACAGGTTAAATAGGGCATTCAGGGGGGAATGCAGGTCAGGAAGTTTACACAGAGGCATGTGTGCCACATGGGCCAGTTAAGGTGCATGGGACTAGCACAAGTCAGAGAGGGTCTGGGGGATGTGCAAGAGGTGTTGTGTGGATCAGGGAAGGGGATGGCATAGGTCAGGAAGACAAGCAGGGGATGACAAGGATTGGGGGTGGAATGGCAAGGCTGGGAAAAGTCTACAAGTCTACTGCTTCCATGTCCCTCCTTCCCTCCCTCTCTTCTTTCCTTCCTCCTTTTTTTCTCTACCCTTCCTTTTCCAGCAGGCAACTAATTTTTTATTAATGTGGGTGTATATTTTGCCATCATTTCCTCTACTGATGAGGATAAGAATAGTAGTAGTTGACCTATTCTGCTCTTGTGAGTGTTTTTCATTTAAGGTAGTTGTTGATTCTCTCATATGGCTTCTCTAATTGTTACTTATTTATTATGATAATATATCATCTACATAGCAGATCCATATTTTTGGCTGTATGGGAGTGCTGTTGCAGTATTGTCTTTGCTATGAATTCTGAGAGTAGTGATCACATGGATATACATCAGATTTATTGATATATTTGTCCATCAAATTTAAAAGTAAATAGTGAGGCAAAGATTGATGAGTTCCATCAGTATTTCAATCTTAGTGTATTCTGTTAGCTTCATTGTGTTGTGTAGTCATGCTGCAATGGATTCTTTTTCTAGTTCTGGATCTATGAGCATGACAAATGCTATGACATCAAATAAGACCATTATTTTATTCATTTCTATTCTTAGTTCTCTGATTTTCTGGAAGTACTATAGTGGAGGATTGATAGAGGATTTGCTCTTATCTATGAGATGCCAAGTTTTGATGAGTTTTTGGTTATGTTACAGTATATGTCGGGGTCCCTGATAGAAATACAATTGGACAAAATGTCATCTTGGGTTGATGTATTTTTGGATATCCATAGAAGTGTAAGAGAACAGGCCCACCACTTTTTGTCTGCCATTGTTTTTTTTTTATCCTTTATTGGTAAGATTATTGAGAGGGTGTTTTTTTCCATTTGGTTGTCCAGTTTTCTAACCAGGATAATATTGACCTACAAAAGTTTATTTATTTAGTTTATTAAATTTACATGCCACTAATCTCACACAATTCCTTGTGTGTCCAATCACACTTGGCTAATAAAGCTATTCTATTCTATTCTATTCTATTCTATTCTATTCTATTCTATTCTATTCTATTCTATTCTTCTCCAAAGTGAATTTGGACTTTCTATAAATATTGCATTCTGTCCATGATAACAGTAGTTTGTCCTTTGATTGCTGTGAAAATAGTGAAAATGTGATCTCCCCTTAGAGTTTTCAGGGCTGTTCTTTCTTCTACCTCAAGGGTAATTCTTTTCTGAACCTTTGGAATACTGTATTTAAGTAACTTTTGTGTGTGTGTGTGTGTGTGTGTCACAATGATCTGTCCTGTTCTTCTGAATGCTGTTTCCAAGGCTGCAGAGAATTCTAACTGATTTGCATTCTCTATATTGCTGTTGAGTTGTTTCGGGAGAATACTGTACATTGCTAGCTAGAGATATTTACCACCCACTCAGATTCACCTACACTGTTACCTCTAGTCTAGAATTTAACTGGAGCAGTTTGGCTTGCAGTTTGGCTTTCTTTTTCTGCTTGTCTTTTGAGATGTGGTTTTGATGCTGGTTGTTGGCATCTTTATGTTTTCTAGGGTCATGGTTTCTTCAAGTTGCTCCTCAAAGATAGCATGAAGGTGCTATATTCTGTAAGGTGAGGATCTGTATTTTGAAATGTTGAAATGGAAGAACACTCACATTCAGACAGGCTTATACTTCACCATGAAAGGAGAAAATAAAATGTACCATTTGAGAATGATTCGGAAAGCGATTTTTGGAATATGCAAAGGAAGGCAGATGCAGTATTTCTTTAATCTGTCTTTTTCAGAGTTTCATATGCACTTGAAAAAAGACCTGAACACTCTAAATTTCTGATGTTCAGCTTATGATCCCATGTGAATCCCATATTAATATTCCTGAATAATACCCACACTCTCAAAAACCAATATCACTCCTTTTGAGGACTCTGTAGTTTATATTCAGGGTACAGTCAAGTTGACTGGATGGAGTGGAGCATTTACTGGCTGGATGGCAGTGGTGGGATTCAAAATTTTTTACTAACAGTTCTGTGGGCTCGGCTTGGTGGGCAAGGCATGGCTTGGTGGGTGTGGCTTTGTGGGCATGGCAAGGGAAAGATACTGTAAAATCTCCATACCCTCCCTACACCTGGGGAAAGATTACTGCAAAATCCCATTCCCTCCCCACCCCACTAACCTGCTTCCCAGCTCTGTTCTCCTATGCAGAGCAACAAAAGAAGACCCAGCCAATCAGCTGGGGCTCGGGAGGCAGAGACTAGATGGGGACGGGGCCAGTCAGAGGTGGTATTTTCTGGTTCTCCGAACTACTCAAAATTTCCACTACCAGTTCTCCAGAACTGGTCAGAACCAGATGAATACCACCTCTGATGGATTCCCATCCTGATGCCTATGCAGCATTTCCAGCAGATATTTTCTCTTTGCACCCTAAGAGAGAAACATCTGCCTCTACCTCTAGGATTAAACTCTCAATCTTCCAAGTGGGAGTCAAGTGTCTTTGCCATTAGCCCACCATGCTGCTCTATTCCTGAATAATCCAAAATAATCCTAATATTCCTAATACCTTCTGAGGTATGCATAGCCCCTTTCTTTATCACTTTATGAAAATAAGTAAGCAACAGCAGAGTCTAAGGCCATTTTTGGCAGCTATGTTTTCTGAAGTCACAGAAGTCACCCTTCTTCAAGGTGACTGTATACAAAATTTTTAAAATACTAGACTCTGTAAAGCTTTACTTCAAGTGACATTTTGACATTGCTTCATAAAGCAGTATATCTCCCCACACTTTTAAGAGCAAAGTAAAGCTGTCACATTGCTTTTGTTTGCGCTACTTTTTTAAAAATAATTTTATTCAACATCACAATTAAAAAGATAAACACTAAACAAAACATATCACCTAAAACAATGAAAAGAAAAAAAATAGAAAGTGCAGAAAAGAAAAAAAAAACAAAAAGAAGGAAAAAGAAAAATATAGTAAAGAAAAAGAAAATAACTACAATAAATTACTTCCCCCTTCATCACAACAATTTTAGTAACTTATTATCTTCTCTTAAAATATATTTTAAAAAATATCTTCTACCCATATACCATCTCTTATCTATAAGTAAATCCTGAACATCTTGTCACTTAGTCCTGGTCAGCAAAAATACATTAAGGGTTACGAAAGATTCTTTTTAACCTTGATTAAATATACAAACTTTCTAGTCCTTTTTCTTTTTACTTTTAACAATCTTGATCTTTAATCCCCTCACATAATATCCCAGGATTTGATTTCTTTTCACTTTTCATATGTCCCTCCTCACAAAATTCTTCAAAATCTTAACAAATCTTTATGTGAAATTTATTGAAGTGACTCTTTTGATTTGTTTTTTTGTATATCTCTTTTAATTATTAAGACATCAACAAGTTTCAATACCATTCATGTAGACCAGAGGTGGTATTCAGCAGGTTCTGACCAGTTCTGGAGAACCAGTAGTGGAAATTTTTAGTAGTTTGGAGAACCAGAAAATACCACCTCTGACTGGCCCTGGCCCCATCTGTAATGTATTCCTCCTTTAATCTGATTGGTTGTTTAATGGCGGGAATTAGAAGAACTGTCATTGGGCGCGAGCCCCGGCAGCCGACTATATAGAGCTGTCGCGGGTAAGCAATCGCGCCTTTATTTTGAGTTGGAGTAACATACTGAATAAAGAGAAGTTACAATGTATCCTGAATTCTTCAAAATATAACACTGGCGACGAAGATGGGATCTTAAATACAATCTCAAAGAAGACCACACCAAACAGAGAGACACAATGACCAGCCTGAACACACCACCCATGCCGTTCGACCCCAAAAATGAAGATTGGGAATCCTATATCAACAGATTCCAGATGTTCCTTGAAGGGAACGACCTTGTAGCCATATTGGAACAACAAAAAAGAGCTGTATTCTTAATGCATTCCGGTCCTGCCATGTTTAAAATGGCTAAAGCACTGGCCGCTCCAGCAGACATGAAGACAATGGCATATGCAGACTTAGAAAGAATGTTGCGAGCACACTACACGCTGCAAGTATCCTGTCTCATACGCCAACATGAGTTCTACCGACGAGGTCAACAGGAAGGCAAAAGCATCAGCAACTTTGTTGCTAGCCTCCTCCTCGGTGGAGCATGCGAATTCAAAATGCTAGAAGAAGCCATGTGGGATCATTTTGTACTGCAACTAAAAGACTTAACACTTCAGAGTAAACTGCTAATGAAACCAAAGATCACCCTAAAAGAGTCCATTGATGAAGCCACGGCAGCAGAAGCCACCAAAAAATCCGCAGCAGCTATGTGGAAAATGAATAAGGCAAGTCCCGAGCCAGAAGGTGAAAAAAACACTACCACACACCATGAGGACGTGGAGTCAGAATCAGAAGGGGATGACAGCGAAGAAGAAGTAACGAGTTATAAACTGATAGAGGGGTGAAAGACCGAACCCAGAAAAGGAGAGAGTTCCATTGTGCGGGATGTGAGGGAAACCATCCCTGCATAGAATGCCGGTTCTTGGACGCCATCTGCCTCCATTGCAAGAAGCGAGGACACATAGCAAGAGCATGCAGATCAATGAGAAATCAATCACCAAGAAGGAAGCAAAGCCCAAATACATGAGACAAAGACAACAGAACCGGAAACAAATGGAGTGCGAGCAGGAAAAATAGGTGCAAAAGAGACTTGGGCGGGAAAAACGAAATACACCAAACAGTGACCATTGGATATTCTACATCATCAAACAACCGGAAGGTGAATGTCCAAGTGAACATAGAAGGGAAACCATGCCAGATGGAAGTGGACTCTGGATCATACCTATCGATGGTTTCCTGGAACACTATTCAACTATTAATTCCACAAATAAAGAAAAGTCAATTCAAAAAGCAACCCTTGACTCTAAAAGATTACCAAGGAAACAAAATTCCAGTGGTAGGAACAGGAAATTTCAACGTCAGCTTCAAAAATCACACCAAGCTGCTACCATTAACAATCGTGGATAAAGACCGACCAAGCCTATTGGGACTAGAATGGTTCGAGCTGTTGGGGATTGAGGTCACTGGGATACATCACATCAGTGACACAGACTGGGAAGAATCACTGATGAAGGAGTTCCAGGAGGTTTTCGACGATGGATTAGGCAAGTACTGGGACCCTATATCATTTAACATAGATCCAAACGTACAACCTATCCGTTTAAAAGCCAGGAGAGTCCCATTTGCACTAAAACCAAAAATCGATGAACAGTTAGACAAACTCATTGCCCAAGGGGTATTGGAGCCTATGGACCACGCGAAGTGGGAAACATCTATAGTCACACCAATTAAACCGGATGGATCTGCAAGAATTTGTGGGGACTATAAGGGGACATTGAACCATGAGCTTCAGCAAAGCGCATATCCGGTTCCAGTAGTAAATCATTTGTTACACTCCCTAGGGGGGGAACCATCTTCGCCAAGCTGGACCTCGCCCAAGCTTACCAGCAATTACCCGTGGACAATGACACAGCTGAGGCACAAACGATCATGATTCACAGGGGAGCGTTTAAATTCAAAAGATTGCAATTTGGAGTAAGTGTAGCCCCTGGAATATTCCAAAGCCTAATGGAAAGACTGTTACAGGGACTAAAAGGGGTGGTACCGTATTTTGATGACATTCTAGTCTCCACTAAAGATAACAAACAACTACGAGCCAGACTCAGAGAAGTACTCCTAAGATTCAAAAAAGCGGGGCTCAAAGTCAAAAAAGAAAAATGCCACCTAAAAACCGACAAAATAGAATTTTGGGGATATTTAATTGACAGGAAGGGTATCCACCCCACAGAAGCAAAAATACAAGCAATTAAAGAAGCCCCCAGACCCACTTGTAAAACAGACCTGCAAGCATTTTTGGGACTTATTAATTTTTACCATATGTTTCTACCACAGAAAGCAATGACTGCGGAACCCTTACACAGACTTCTTGATAAACAAGCAACATGGGTCTGGGGAAAGAGGGAAGAAAACACTTTCACCAAAATAAAAAGTCAAATTACTTCGGAGTGTGTGTTAATACAATTCAGCGAAACGCTCCCCATAGTGCTCATGTGCGACGCTTCACCTTTTGGTGTTGGAGGGGTACTGAGCCACCAGTTGCCAAGTGGCAAAGAAGCACCCATTGCTTTTTACTCAAGAACCCTGTCAAAAACGGAGCGCAATTATAGTCAATTGGACAAAGAGACACTAGCGATTGTCGCAGCTGTCAAAAAATTTCATGAGTACCTGTACGGGAGGAATTTCACAATAGTGACTGATCACAAACCCCTTCTTGGAATCGTTGCTGGAGATAAACCAACACCCAATATATTATCTCCCGCATGATCGTTGGTCAATTCCTAGCCTCCTATACCTACAAACTCATACACCATCCGGGAAAGGAAATTTGCCAGGCAGATGCATTGAGCCGCTGCCCCCTGCCAGAAACAACGGAAGACCCAGCACCTGAGACATTCACTTTCTTTTTAGAAACAGTTGCCAAATTACTGACAACAGCAGCTGACATTGCCAGAGAGACAGCAAAAGACAGACTATTGGCACCAGTTTTAAATTGGGTGAAAAAAGGGTGGCCTGTGACTGGAATAGACAACACCCGGAAACCGTTTAAATCCATGCAGACAGAGTTATCAATACTAAAGGGATGCATCCTCTGGGGGGACTGGGTTATTATTCCGGAGAAATTGAGGAAGGGGGTGTTGGAAATGCTGCATGCCGGGCACCTGAGAATTGTTAGAACGAAGTCTTTGGCTAGAAGCTATGTGTGGTGGCCAGGGATGGACAGGATGATAGGGGAGTGGGTGGCAATGTGCAAAAATTGCCAAGATTCCAGACCTACCCCACCCATTGCCCCCAAACAAGAATGGGAATGTCCTAGGGGCCCCTGGTATAGAATACATATTGATTTTGCAGGGCCAACCAAGGGTCATACCTTCCTAATCATTGTCGATGCATACTCAAAGTGGTTGGAGGTAATCCCCATGACCTCCACAACCACAGAGGCTGTCATCAAACAACTTAGAAAGTTGTTCACCACACACGGGTTGCCCGATTTACTAGTTTCTGACAATGAGCCACAGTTTACTGCCAACCTATTCGAAACATATTTAGTACAGAATGGCATCAGACACACACTCACAGCTCCCAGGCACCCATCGATGAATGGCCGGGAGGAACGTATGGTACCCTTCACCAAAGAAAAATTACAACTTGGACCAGAGGAAATTAACGAAAAAATTGTCAAACTATTAAGCATTCAACACATCACACCCAGCCCCACTACTAATCTGAGCCCAGCAGAACTATTAATGGGGAGAAAGCTTAGATCAAGCCTAGACCGGCTACTTCCCACATATACTACAGAAAAACCCTTAGACTCCACAAGCAAAACCCGAATGTTTTCTATAGGTGACCCAGTATATGCAAAAAACCTCAAAGGAGAACCATTATGTATACCTGCAGAAATAACTCAAATCACGGGGCCCAGATCGTATAGACTGGAAACTAAGGACGGGCTACAGTGGAAATGACACATCGACCAACTTAGGGCTAGGACATGAACAGAGAAAAACTCGGGAGACCTAGGAAGAAACACAACACTACTAACCAATAACCACTATAGAACTGACCCAGAGGAAACCAAATGCCAAACCAGGGGGGAAGGGGGAGACCCTTCAAACAGTCAAAGAAATATAAAACCAGTGTGAGAAAACTATACACAAAGAGAAAAACATACAGAACAAACCCTACAACAAAATAGACAACAACAACTAGCTCTGATAGAGAAGTGCAAAGATGTACCTGATCATAGAAGCAGAAACGAACCGGAGGTAGACTGGGCAACCAGGTCTGGAGGGAGCAGCAGGGCCAACTCAACCTTCCAGGAGATTTCATGGGAGGAACCTCGAGCAACAAAGTTCCCTCCGAACGGCTCAAGGCTCCACAGACGACTGAACCACGCAGGTCTAGGAGCACCCACAAAAGCCCCGCCTACTTGCGTGATTACATATGATAGGCGGGGCTTGGGAATGGACTGAACCAAGTGGGGAGGGGTGTAATGTATTCCTCCTTTAATCTGATTGGTTGTTTAAATGGTGGGAATTAGAAGAACTGTCATTGGGGCAAGCCCGCAGCCGACTATATAGAGCTGTCGCGGATAAGCAATCGCGCCTTTGTTTTGAGTTGGAGTAACATACTGAATAAAGAAAGCTGAAGTTACAATGTATCCTGAATTCTTCAAAATATAACACCATCTATTCTCTGCCTCCTAGTCCCAGTTGATTGGCTGGGTCTTCTTGTATTGCCCTGCACAGGAGAACGGAGCTGGAAAGCAAGTTAGGGTGGTGGGGTGGGGCGGGGAGGGAATGGGGATTTTGCAGTAACCTTCCCCCAGAAGTGGGGAGGGAATGGAGATTTTACAGTATCCTTCCCCTGCCATGCCTACCAAGCCACGCCCACAGAACCAATAGTAAAAAATTTTTGAAATCCACCACTGATGTAGACTCTCATTTTTAAATCAAAATGAACAAAAGACTTAAGGTATGAAGTAAAGTAAGACAGAATTTGCAGTAAAATTGTGTTTAGGTAGTCCTTGAGTTACAAACGTAATGGAGCCTGCCCTTCATGGTTAGAAGTGGAGAGGGCTGTTAAGTGAACCACCTCATTTAATGACCTCCCCATCCTTTCTGTCTCCAGTGCATTCAATAAACAAATGGGTGGGTTGTTAAGTAAGCATGGGCTGCCTTCTGGCTGGGGACAATGAAGGGAGCCTAGTGCAAGCACAAGCCATCTGATTCAGGCCTCCTATGGCCATCCCCTGAGATAATCCCTTTGCTCTGCTTCCTGCCCCTTTGGGTCCCCTCAGTGACTTGGGCCTCCTCCCCACCCACTATCATAATTGTACACTTACCTTTTGAAGATTCCAGAGATCAGGAAAGGGATGGAGGACAGGCCACTGTCTTGCTGGGCCATGTGGCACAATCCCATAAATGGCCACCTTTTATTGAACAAAAAATAATGCTGGTGAAGCTCTTGGTTTTCCTTTCCTCACTAGATGCTAGCCTCCACATTATCATCTGCACTAGTGTTATTCTAATTCGACTGAGGCTACTGCTAGTGAGAAGAAGAAATTGGGAAGATTTCTTCTCCTTGCTAGTGCTAGCCTTAGTTCCCCCAGAGTTAGCTATGTTAGAGTAACATAATGCTGGGGGAGCTAAAACTAATATTTAGTGAGGAAAGGAAAACCGAGAGCTTCACCAAAGGTGGTAGTCAGCAGGTTCTGACCAGTTCTGGAGAATCAGTATTGGAAATTTTGAATAGTTCAGAGAACCAGCAAATACCACTTCTGACTAACCCTGCTCCCATCTATTCTCCGCCTCCCAAGTCCCAGCTGATCAGCTGGGCCTTCTTTTGTTGCCCTGCACAGGAGAACGGAGCTGGAAAGCAGGTTAGTGGGGTGGGGACTGGGGAGGAATGGAGATTTTGCAATATCCTTCCCCTGCCATGCCCACTAAGCCACGCTCACAGAACCAGTAGTAAAAAAAATTGAATCCCACCACTGAGCTTCACCAGAAAAAGATGGCTGCTTGTGGGATTGTGTCACATGGCTCAACCTGTCCTCCTTCCCTACTCCAACTTTTTTGAGCTCTTGAGATCTTCAAGAGGTTAGTGTGTGATGACAGAGGGTGGGGAGGAGTGTGTAGTACCTAGGGGGTGGTAAAGCAGATCTAATGTCTATGGGGTCCTGGCAAGACAGGATCAAGAGGAATAGGGAGGGAGGTGTTGCAATGTCTCTGTGCTTGGTCATAAAGATGAATAACTGCAAGGATGCTGAAGTTACCATAACTTCAGGACTGGATCATAGGTACCTTTTGGGAGTATCTGTCATAACGTCAAGCAATCACTATAAGTGACTGGTTGTAAGTCAAGGACAGCTGATATACTTATTTTTGCCTAGTTTAGGACTGTATCATTTGCAGGACAGAATTAAGACATAGAATTGCCTCAGCTTTTTTGCTCTGGTATCTGCAGCCTTTCCAACCTTGGATACCATTATCCCCATTATAGTTGCTGGAAATGGGCCTCTCCTCTCACATCTGCTGTTGGATAAAGGACTTTCTTACTAACAGACCCCAAACCATTAGGATTGGCAGCTATTTTTCCTCCACTCTTGTTCTCAGCAGTGGCTCTCCACAGGGCTGTGTGCTGAGCCCCCTTTGTATTCACTCTGCACCTACGACTGCACTCCTCTTGTCCCACTAACTCTATAATAAAATTTGCAGATGACACCACGTTGGTGGGACTCATATCAGGAGACAAGATGGCCTATAGGTCAGAGGTTCTCAGACTGGTCTTGTGGTGCAAGAGTCAAAACCTCACCCTGAACATCAAAAGACCAAAGAATTGATTATAGACTTCAGAAGATGCAAAGCAGAGCCTCTCCCACTATACATCAATGGAGACTGGTGGAAAGAGTTCATAGTTTTAAATTTCTAGGAACTCATATTTCCGACAACCTTACTTGGTTGGTCCACACTATGGCCACTGCGAAGAAGGCCCAACAGCACCTGCACTTTCTGAGGTTGCTGAAAAAAAGTGGTCTGGGTGAGAAGTTGCTGGTTACTTTCTACCGTTCTACCATCGAGAGCATTTTGGCATATTGTGTATCGGTGTGGTATGCTGGATGCTCTGCAGTGGATAAGAAGATGCTGTAGAGAGTTATAAACACAGCACAAAAATCATTAGTTGCTCTCTTTCTTTTTGGAAGAGATTGTGAAGACCAAACTCCTCTCTAGAACACTAAAAATTTCCACAGACCGTTCTCATCCTGGACATTCATATTTCAAACTTACCATCAGGGAGGCGTTATAGGTGTCTTAAAATGAGGACTAATAGATTGAGAAACAGTTTCTTTTCCAAGGCAGTAATTGTCTTGAACCAAACAATGCATTTGTGATTTAGTCCTATTATTATTATAATTATTTTAATTTTTAAATACTCTGTAGTGTGATTGTGATGTGGTGTTTGGGGCCCTGTGCTGGAATAGCTTTCAAATTTCATTGTATTCGTGGAATGCAATGACAATAAAGGTGTTCTATTCTATTCAGTCTCCCATAATGACTGCTCCACAAATGATCAGAATTCAAAATTTGAGGAGTTCAGCAACTTTGGTTATCGATCTCAGGGACTGATAGGCCAGATCTTTCTTTATCACATGGATGTCACACAACATATTGGTGCAATTATAGCAACTACTACAGAAAGCAAAAGGTATAAGGCAAATATACAGTACAACTGACGGTTATGAAAGCTTGCCTTAATAGTTCTAACAGGTAAACACATAATTATCATGCCATAAGGCAGAGGTCTCTAAACTTGGCAACTTTAAGACTTGTGGACATCAACTCCCAGAATTCCTGAGCTAACATGACCAGAAGAGGAATTCTGGGAGTTGAAGTCCACAAGTCTTAAAGTTGCCAAATTTGGGGACCCCTGCCATAAAGTCTAAGGCTTCGTAGACTTCTAATCCCTTTAATTTTGTCATGAGTTTTTCCACTAAATGATACATGCTGCTTGTACAATATTTTCAGCAATAAAAAAATCATACCTTTATTGAATACAAATATTCAATTTTATATTGAACTTTTCTTTGCTGAAGGTATTAATACAGTTTTGGGTGAAGGATCTGCAGAAAGATTATGTGGTAAATGAAAGCTGAAATTACAAATCAAGCTTTTGATCATTCAAGTTACCTTTGTCACTATAAGTATCTAGCTATCATAATATCTCTCCATGCTGTTCTTTTAAATGCTGTTCTTTTTCATCACAATGGTATGTCTTTCTGTTTCCTCTTTTTCTCAATTTTTATTCCAAAATTTAGCTCCTGCTTCATTCAACTAGTGGAATAGGAAACCTGACATACAAATCCTCCAATAGAAGCTGATTTGTAGTTTCTCATTTTCTGGGTCAATAAGGATCAAAGTCAACGGTAATTATATCTGACATTTTGTGCTATGATGTCCCCAGCCAAGAAGCCTCTGCGCAAAGGGATGAGAGGATTTTGGATAGCATTGTAGCTTTTAGCAAAAGGTTGTCTGCAGAGACAGAGTTATTGCAAATCAAAACAGATTCAGAGAGATCGGCCTGAATGGCATCTGCACAGAATGGAAATGATTATTTTACAAGCAATTGTTTCAA
>CM019149.1:92612682-92748308 GCA_009733165.1 Naja naja | reverse complement strand
CCTAAATCTTTTAATGCCAACAAATTAATTCTTTCACATTCACCTGCTTTGAAAAATTATGGTGACTCAGAATTTAATTTTCTATCTGATGTGTTTTCACATGGTGTTTTTCAAGAATAACAACTACATGATTGGAATAATGGAATCCAACAAAGATTTTCTTTGAGCCAAAAGTCACCCTGAACTTAAGACATATTAGTTGATCAATGACAGCCCTTTATGCATTCCATAAGATGAAAATAAGCCGAGAAGTCGAGTTTTAAAATTAAGTCTTTAACAAAAACTGTGCAATGACAACATTTTTACAATTACTTTAATTTAATAAAACAAAGGAAAAATCATATCTTGATATTCTTTCCTGGATAAATAATGATGTAAGATAGTTTTGAGAAATCTTTTAAAAATACATTACAGAACATGATCCTTATTTCTTTTTCAAATCCCAAGTGGTCCAGGGTTTGAGGGTTAAATGCATGATTAATTAATTGTATTTATATAATAAATATAAAGAGGAGATAGAATAAAATGTGCAGCTGTATCTTGACAAGGATGCACAGGAGAGGGACAATGGCCCAAAGCAATGGAAACATGACCTTCACCCACTATTTTCCTACTTCCCCCATTCCATCCAGATCAAAGTCATACACACACACATGAAAAGCCACACAGTCACACACATCACTCTTACTGTTAGTCTATAACCATAATTTACTGTGGTGCCAATTGAAATATTACACACAGAAACAACAAATGTTTTAGGTCATGATTTTCAACACAACAATGGTAGAGGGAGATTCTTTCTCTTCATAGTTCCAAATTGGCATGGTTTTGATGAAAATGTGTTATAGGACAGATGGCAAAGCCAAGGCATTCTTATTTAATATATTGTACAGTATTGGGTATAAATATATCACACTATAGGATATCTGATTTTACATCACTTAGTGCATTATCTTGTGTTAACTTCAGTTGTTGGAACAAACCTATTAAGTAGCTCCTGATAAAAGGTTCAAATTGATTCAGAATAGAATAGAATAGAATACTTTATTGGCCAAGTGTGATTGGACATACAAGGAATTTGTCTTGGTGTAAATACTCTCAGTTTACATAAAAGAAACGATACATTTGTCAGGAGTCGCGAATCATAAGATACAACACTTAATGATAGGCATAGGGCAATAAGCAATCAAATCATACTAGGAAACAGTCAATATAAATCGTAAGTATACAAGCGACAAAGTTGCAGTCATACAGTCACAAGTGGGAGGGGATGGGTGATAAGGAGTGATGACAAGATTAACAGTAATAGTAGTGCAGACTTTGTAATAGTTGAACAGGGTTGAGGGAATTATTTGTTTAGCAGAGTGATGGCTTTCGGGGAAAAACTGTTCTTGTGTCTAGTTATTCTGGTGTGCAATGCTCTATAGTGTCGTTTTGAGGGAAGGAGTTGAAACAGTTTATGTCCAGGATGTGAGGGGTCTGTAAATATTTTCACAGTCCACTTTTTGACTCATGCAGTATACAGGTCCTCGATTGAAGGCAGGTTGATAATAATTGTTTTTTTTCTGCAGCCCTAATTACTCTCTGAAGTCTGTGTCTGTCCTGTTGGGTTGCAGAACCAAACCAGACAGTTATAGAGGTGCAGATCATAGACTCAATAATTCCTCTGTAAAACTGTATCAACAGCTCCTTAGGCAGTTTGAGCTTTCTGAGTTGGTGCAGAAAGAACATTCTTTGTTGTGCTTTTTTGATGATGTTTTTGATGTTAGGTGTCCATTTTAGGTCATGTGATATAATAGAACCTAGAAATTTGAAGGTCTCTACTGTTGATACAGTGTTGTCTAGTATTGTAAGAGGTGGTAGTATGGGAGGGTTTCTTCTGAAGTCTACCACCATTTCTACAGTTTGAGTGTGTTCAGTTCCAGTTTGTTCCAGTTACACCATGAGGCAAGTTGTATAACCTCCTGTCTGTATGAGGATTTGTCATTGTCTCAAATGAGACCAATCACTGTTGTGCCATCAGCAAACTTCAGTATTTTAACAGATGGATCATTTGAAATGCAGTCATTGGTATATAGGGAGAAGAGAAGTGGAGAAAGCACACAGCCTTGGGGGGCCCTTTTGCTGATTGTACAGGTATCGGATGTGATTCTGCCTAGCTTCACCTGCTGCTTCCTGTCTGTTAGGAAGCTTATGACACACTTACAAGTGTGTTCAGATACCGCTAGTTGGTTTACTTTACTTAGAAAAGTGTCTGGAATGATGGTATTGAATGTGGAACTGAAGTCTACAAAGAAGACCCTTGCATAGGTATTTGGAGATTCAAGGTGTTGTAGGATGTAATGCAAAGCCATATTAACAGCATCATCTGTCGATCTATTTGCTCGGTATACAACTGGGATCTAACAGCGGATCCATGATGGTTTTCAGGTGGGACAGCACAAGCCTTTCAAAGATTTTCATAGCTACAGATGTTAGAGCAACAGGTCTGTAGTCATTCAGTTCCTTGATGGAGGACTTCTTTGGCACTGGGATGATAGTAAAGCATTTGAAGCAGGAAAGAACATAGCACATCTCTATTGATCTATTGAAGATTCGGGTGAAGATGGAGGCCAATTGGTCAGCACAGACTTTTAAGCAAGCCATGTCAGAATTGGCAGAGCAGAATAGGCAGAACTGAAAAGTAGGGGAACAATTTTAAATAAGCATTTGGAGGCATTTAAAGGATGAATTCTGAATGCAATCTTCAAAAGACTTGCCCTCTGAGAACTTTAAGACTTGACAGAGAAACCATTTAACTCAAGTGGTTGGGGAAATTGCTAGGTTCTGCTAACTTTTGCAAGGGACTGGGTGCAGGGGGTTATCTGGAAATGAATTAAAGTTTAATATGCAGTATTGCAAACTGGCTTTTGGATTCTTAATAAACAATGTTTACTCATGTTATTATATAGTTTTGTAAGACAATATTCAAACTATTCAACATCTATTTTTGTTGCCTAGAATTGCAATTTCTTTGTACACTGACTTCACTTGACTTCATAGTGACTTGACTTAAATTTAACTACTGAAGGCCAGCTAATTGCAATCCATTATAGGTTAGTTCCTGTGTGCTCACCCATTTGAGTGGCTAGTGATCTTCCTTCAAGCTATATGTATTTATTTATGTATAACTCAAATTTAGATATTGCCCATATCCCTCACAGATAAAACTATTAGGAACATAAAAACTGAATGTAACAATTTTAAAAAAGAGAAAACCCTTGTATATGTCCCAAATTTCATCTCATGTTTATAGAGGAACCTGAGTTTTTGTTCCATACAATTATTTTGAGTTGAATAACCTTGTTGATCTTTCTCACCCTCAAAATAACTTTCTTATGAACTACATATTCTTTCCACACTTGATCGGCTATAATGGACACAAAAAATAATTCTATTCAGAGGGAGGGAAGTACTGGAGACTAGTATAGGAAAGATCAATGAAGTACTCCATGGCCAATGTTTTAAAATGAAGAAGCTATTGGGAAAGCTTAAAAAATAGGAATTTAGCACCTCTTTTCTAGAAATATGAATTGGTGGAGAAAGTGACCCACCCAAATGTTTATTTCATGCATTTAAAAAAAGAAATTGTATCTCTGGATTAATCCAAGGTGAGTGGGGAATGTTTCACTCATATCTATCTATCATTTTTGTCTACCTATTAGCGTAACATTTTATTTTATGAATACATCACAAAGCTTTTTAACAAACTGCAAGAGTCAAGATTTAAAAAGTCTTTGTTTTTCTATTAATATTAGAATTCCAAATCTAGCAGTGTGTCAATCCAGGTGCCCAGCCTTGCAATTTGCTTAACTTAATATTTCATGCTTGATGATCACATTTAATATTCAGTGAGTTGCATTTGATGCCTGTGAAATACTACATTGCATTCTATCAAATTGAATGAGGCGAACATGGACCTAAGTTATCACATACCCCTCTCTCCAACTGCCATGCAGACTTGCCTATTTGCCATTCAGAAAATCCAGAGTTTGTCTTCATTGTAAACTTTTTCCAAAGAAAAATAGCCTTCCATGTTCAATATGCAGTAACCAACTAAAAGATGTTTAACCAAAGGCTGCAAGATGTGACAATTGCTAGAAATCTCTGATGTAATACACGGTAATGTTTTGGGGGGACATTGAAAAGGATGGAAACATTTTAACCTGTCTCTCTTTTTTAATGATACATACACATACTTTTTAATGAAACTTTGGCATTTGAGAAGTATAAGCTTGAAACATGAAGCTGGAGGGTTGGCATTTAAATATTTCATAAAATAATCTGTTAAAAGATCACTGCTATGGCATACACAGATGTATTTCAGAAAATGACATCATTTGGTGATCCTCAGGGATGGGATCCAACCGGTATAACTACAGGTTCTGTTGCTGTGCATCGCGTGCACATGTATTAGATCATTGTAATCATCTGTGATTCGACTAGGAAATACTGGGCATGATCCATTGCTGTTTACAAATACTGAGCCAAAGGATGTGTTAAAGAGGTTGGCTTTAATGGTGTCATCGTTGCAGTCTTTACCATTAGGTCCTTTCAGGGGTGGGATGGACCTTGAGTCTTTTAGTTTGTTATTTACAAAATTGTAGAAAGCACAGGTGGAATTGGTGCGTAGAAGGTTTTCCTCTTGTTTATTGTGATAATTGGTGCATTCAGTCTTTATCTGGTGGCATAAATTTTTGTATCAGCTTTTGAAGTTGGCAACATGACCAGATTTGTTTTTCCGCCAAAGTGATTTCTTTTTGGATTGAAGCTTCGGTATTGTTATGGGTAATTTGTTTTTTTCTGGTTTTGGGAGTTGTTATTGGTACATATAGTTCGATGACTCTTTTGACTTCAAGTAAAAATATGTTGTAATGGTCTTCAACAGTATTGCATCCAGTGAATAGATATTGCCAATCAAGAGATGAGAGATCATTGTCTATAAGATCATAGTTGCCTTTTTTGAAGTTATAATTGGGGATCCCGCCGTTATGATGATTTTTGTGTGGACGTATGTTCAGACAAAAGTCAATCATGTTGTGGTCACTGTTGGAAAAGGGTTCTTTAATTTGTATTCCATAAATTGAATTCAAACTATTGCAGAAGATGAGATGGAGGTAGTTGTTAAGTCTAGTATTGTTGGTTACTAGTTGTTCCAGTCCCAGATTTGTTACATCATTGTAGAAGGTAGCATGTATAGGTTCAGTTTTACATTCATTTAGCGTCCAGTTAATATAAGGAAGATTGAAGTCACCAAGAAAGATAAAAGCATGTGGGCATGATGTTGCCCATGTTAGTAGTGAATTTAACTTGTTTACATGTTCGGTGTCATAATCAGGGGCTCTGTAACATAATAAGAATTGAAATGTGATATTTAAGGACAGTTCACAGATGATGGTCTCAGGAAGAGCAAGCTCCTGGGTAACTTGGATGTTTTTTAGATGTAGGGACTTTTTATAGAAGATAGCAACACCACCTCCTCTACGGATTTTGCAATCTGATCAGTAAACATGATAGTCTCTTACTGTGGTAATGGAGTCAGGGAGAGATGCATTGAGCCATGTTTCACAGACAAATATGATGTTGAATTTAGCCATACTTAGTAAGAGGAGAAATTCAGGTAATTTATTTACAAGGCTTTCTGCATTGAATAGTTTGCATTTAAGGCCAATTGGAGTTGGAGTTGAGGTAGTTAGTGGCATGCGTGCCTAGTTTTGAGTGATGGTGGGTTGGATGAGTAGAGTTGGTTGTGGAGTTGTGGGTTGTGTGACTTACTTTTGATACAATCAGCATGGTAGTCAAAGTACAGTAGTCAAAGTACAATGGTAGTCTCTCCATTGTCTAGACATCTTTTGAGTTCTGTGCGGAGTTCATGGGAGCGGATTCTTTGTAGTATGGATAAGTCTGGTCTTGAGTGAAGTGTTTTATGGTTGGGATTGGTTTTTGCAATGGTGTTAGTGACAGGGAGCTGCAGCAGAGGGATGAAAGAGCCACCTATGGCTCCAGAGCCGCAGTTGCTGACCCCTGACGTAATAGATTCTTGTATGGTAAATAAATAATTTCAATTACAGAATTTTATCACCTATTGATACTGTTCTTAAACTGATCTCCATCACAACAGTCCATAGCAGGGAAATACTTTTATTGGTTTGTTGAATTTGTATCCTGCCTCAATCTTCTGACTTTCAGCAATTTACTGTATAAGATATGCCAAAAATTAAAACATCCACAATAGGATTAAAACAATAAAAATAAACTATACTGAGGAAATTAATAACAAACAAAAGCATAAGAATAAAAATGGCAAAAGTAAAAAATAGAAAATGAAGATATCTCAAAGGTTCTTTTAAAAAACTCAGTTTTAAAAAACTTTTTGAAAGCCATCAAGGGGGATCATCTCTGCAGAGAGACACTTGTCACTCAGTGCTACAGTGAGAAGTAGCACCTTCTGGCATTGGCTTCCTTGACCTCCAAGATGTGAGAGACAATTGTAGAGTCATTTCCCCATTATCTTAGCTAGTCAGGCTAATGCAGGTTAAAGAAGGCAGATCTGTGATACCCAAAGCCCTCATTAAGGGCTTTATAGGGTATCTGAATTTAACATATTTCCTAAAACCTATCTGATAACCAAATTAGTTAAGTCTTCTGAAGCCTCTGTAATTAAGTTAACAGCTGGAAGCTAGCCAATGGAGAAAACTAAATCATGAGATCTCATAAAGATCTGTACTTAATTTACTTAAGGACTATGTGAAATGAGTCAGAGATGAGTGATAATAATCAGGACTGAAAAAGCTCAAAGAAATGATGTCCTTGATCCAGAGAATGCTTTGGTGCTTATACATTTACAAAAGAACTTCTCTTCAGAAGAGCTCTTCTACTTGTACAATCAGAGCCATTGGATGTTTGCTGGCTAAGGGTGCCTCCCTCCTGAAAGTTTTTTTTTAAACAAACCCCATTTTCCATTATTTTGCTCTGTGCTGCCCAGTAGGTGATTAAAATGCTGGATTCATTTCAATCATGTTTCTGCAACCCATTGTTGGCATGATAATCAAAATCACATTTTTGACTTTGACCAGTTTGCCTCTAGTGAACCAGTCAAATTAATCAAAGGTGATGTTTAATTTCAACAAAGAATGCAAAACTAATGAAACCATTGAAACCCATAACTTAATTTCAATTACAATGCAGAGGTGATTACTTGAAGTTGAAGTTTCTGAACATTTTGAAAGGATATGAATTCAGATTTAAATATTCACAGGGAATAAATCAGCTGTGACCTCATTTATTACAACTTCCTTCCATCACACATTCAAAAGCATGAAAGCACTCAAATTGAGCCAGTCTTCCAGTCTAATTGTAGGATCACTGGCCAACAGAACTGACAACATCTATGCTCAGTCTATTTCAAACTAGTATTGTGAACAAAAATAATAATGTTAATTGCTTGTAATTATTTGAAAACATTCAGTAAACATTTATGTAAATAACAGATAATTCTTTTTTTTTCTTTTTCTAGAGCATTGGTTCTCAACCTTTTCTTCACCATGGACCCATTTTAAATACCTTTTTTGGCCACCTACAATAGTGATGGACCATCAAGATGTAACTCAAGATTTAAATCATAACATTTCTTCAAGCCTTTGCAGACACACTGTGGTGATATTGAGGCCCCCTAGGGTACTATGGACCACAGGTTGAGAACCACTATTCTAGCAGATATCCAGATGTCATTCCATCTCATCAAATGATGTGGCCACCCTATATTCTTTATTCATTTTATCACTTTGCTGATGAAATGAAAATTGTCTCCAATATTATTTTTCATAGGCAGAATGCAGGAGTTTTGCCTTTCCTTGGTTGCAAGGTTCGTGAGTCTCTTATCTTTCATCACACTATTATTTTCTCAGTAGTTTGCTTGCCAGATGTCCATTAAATCCTAAGGGGATTTTTTTTTCCTGATTTAAGTGCAAACCTTACTTCCTTATCAGTCTGTATTAATTTTTCAGATGCACACAGACGTCTCTCACTTTTATGTTATGTAAAATGTTCAATCTACCCATAGTTCATTAAGTGCAAGTATCCAGATAAAAGCTTTGAACTCTTGTCTCTTTTTTTAAAAAAACTCAGGTTCTAAAATTAATAATCATTAATTATGCTAATATTCATATTTTCTTTCCAGTCCTACATATTATTCTGTTATATAATAATTACTATACGTATATTGGTAATGTCAGTATTTTTCCCCTCAAAGCTTAAAGAAAAATATGAATGCATAGAATGGAAAAGGAACATCTCTAAATTTGAAACCTATATACATATTCTTATGGTTATTCAGTCTATTATAAGTATTATATCAAGATTTAATAACAGTCCAACTTTTAGGCATTACAGTTCATTTATTCATAAACATTCAATGGATCCATTCACAATATGAAGAAGAGTCTTAGTATTTACAAGCTTTTTAAGCCTGCCACTGCAGATAATATATTTTCATGAACATCTTAAAGGATTATGATCTTGGAAGTTATTTATTATTTATTTATTATTTGGACTTGTATGCCGCCCCATCTCGGGGCGGCTCACAACTAAAAGCAATGACAATAAATAATTTAAAAAGAATTAAACCGTTCACAAGCCCAAAAAGTTACAAATCTAAAATTTACAATAATTTAAAATAATCTAAAAACCCATCCCCCCCAGGGAGGTGTCACAGCCCGGATTGGCCGAACAACCAGGTCTTCAGATCATGGCGGAAGGTGCGGAGGTCAGGGGCCAGGCGGAGCTCCAGGGGCAGTTGGTTCCAGAGGTCAGGGGCCGCGACAGAATAGGCTCGTCGCCGAGAGACCGCCAGCCAACATTGACTTGCCGACGGGACCCTGAGGAGTCCTTGCCTGTGTGCTCGCACAGGGCGGTTGGCACTCGATAGTTACATTTTAAACAAGGCATCTATTTTGAAAAGGAAATATGATTTCTGGTACATGGTTACAGAGGACTTCTCATTTCACTAATATTGGCACTTGCTTACTGAAAGTTTTTTCAAAGTTCTGTGTGACTTTGTTGTGAGTACTATAATGCTATTGCTTATCTCTGTGCAATCAATTTTCTGTGCTTTAAAAGGGCCCTACTACAAGTTGAAGAGATCAGATCAGTCACCTCAAGAAATGAAAATGCCCAGAGAACAAGGAAAGCTTATAAAATATGTCAACACTCAAGAGGCAGATTTATGCACCATTTTTCTAGGAGGGGCACTTGATCTAATAAGAGCAGCAGTATATTTTGGAGCAACCCAGGTTAAGAGACCTTCTATTACTAATTCTGGATGGATTTCCACTTCCCTGGTTGAAACTGGTATGCGGTTTGAGTATCAATGTCAGATCTGCCAACACTTAAACCTCTAAATAGAAACAATCCTTGGCTCCATTTGCTAAGAAAGGTATAATTTTATTAGAAGTCAAGTGCATTGCAGTAATGCATAGCCAGAACTGAGAATCACACACCAAAATCTCCAAGTTCAACTTCTCCCTCCCTTAACTGCCTCCCATCACTGACCCCACCCCCAACCAATAAAGTCCAAGCAAGATGTTTTCAGAATGGATGCTTCAAGCATAGGTTGGTATGCAGCTGTCTTCTTCTCCCACATGGGTGATCTTGAAGCAACATCTCAGGGAGATACAGCAGTTACTTTCACTTTTCCCCCAAGCATTCCACCTCCCATCCAGAGTTCATGGCAGATTGTCACCACATGGTAGAAAAGCACCCAAGCAAGAGTAAGGTGGTAGCTGACATTCTTGACTCTTGCTTGAAGAACAGGTAGAAGCCATGACTGTGACAAATTCATAGGTATGCCAATTAAATAAATTTATGCAAGGGGTCTTACTCACAGACCCTCATGCCTTTTGTTTGGACTGGTAGAATATGCCACGAGTTACTCTTAAAAACCATTCAGAAGCTATAGTTTATGCAAAATGTTGCAACATAAAAAGTTAAGTGCACACCTTGATATGCTGATGTAAAACTGTTAATTAGTGAGCTGCACCAGATAACCAGTGGATTTCCCAGGGAGTCTGAGATGACAATGGTTACCTACAAAGCTCTGTATGGCTTCTGAGACTTAGATATTTGTAGGATCATCTGTCTATATTTATCTCCTCCTGCCTACAAGATCCATAGGCAGGCTTTGGGCCCCATCAGTTAAATAGGGTCATCTTATGGGAACCTTCTTTGTCATAGTTCCTGCTCTAACGAATAGCATCTGCTCCAAGATCCAGATGTCCCTGAATCTTTCCTCCATACTGCTGATCTTTAAGTAGATCTAGGAGACCCAGCTTTTCTCCAAGGCAGTGACCCAGGACAGTATGTGAGACCACTGTAATTTTATATGATATATATTTTGCACCTACCATAGTGGGTGTGTTTTTTTCTTCTTTTCATATTGTGATGTTTTAACTCTTCTTAGCTTCTTGGTGAATAGGAAGCATATAAACAAATACTAGTAAATTGTGGTTTAGCTCAGAATGAACTCTGAATACAAGGCAAACTCAAAACTGGACAAGTTTTTACTTAGCTGAGGTAGGACAGATGATTTAAAATTATTCTGACTAGCTTCAAAAATACAGTAAACACTAGTCCACATGTGTCATTCTGGAACTTTGGCACGTTGTATATGGTGATGCCATTATAGGCCAGAAAAGAGAAAGAATCCAATTTTTTTGACTACAGCTTGCATAAAATACCTCAGAGTGGAGGAAAATGTATGAGACAGGGAAAAATTGGATTCAAACATCAACAGCTCTGCCTTCAACTCAGAGTGACCACAAAAGACCATATTATCTCCTTAGGAGCTTTTTGGACAGCTAGCAAATGCCTGATAACTCTTAGAGACTGAGTAAGACTGGGGAGACTGAGAATGGGCAGATCACAACTATATCTCAGACAGTTAGCGGAGGAGGAGGAGGAGGAGGAGGAGGAGGAGGAGGAGGAGGAGATGGAGAAGAAGAAGAAGAAGAAGAAGAAGAAGAAGAAGAAGAAGAAGAAGAAGAAGAAGAAGAAGAAGAAGAAGAAGAAGAAGAAGAAGAAGAAGAAGAATTATTGTTGTGGATTTAGGAACATTATAGAAGTTATCTGAACCTTCTATAATGAAAAAGGTCAAAAAAAATCTAGCACAAAATTCTTGGCAAGTTGTGCTACATTCAGATTGAGTATTCTGTTTTGAGTTGGAAGATGCCAGCCTTTGCTGACCTTAAAAGGAGTAGGTGGGACAGTGTAAAAAAAAGAGAGTTACTTTTCCCATCTATATCCAGATGAAAAAGCCTGCCCAATCTCTTATTCAAGTCTTGAAGCAAAATCCTTTGTGATCACACAGTTCAGGCAGCCTTTGGAGTCTCATGCTGAGTCATACTAAAATGGGTAGCTTCCACCTTTAATCCATTTAGTTAGAGAATTAAAAAGATAGACACACATTTTCTTTCAAAATGATACTCTAAGACATGGCTGTCAAACTCACGGCCCATGGGCTGGATGCATCACACACTGGCCACACTCATGTCCAGCTTAGCAAAGGGGGAAATAGTCCTGAGATGTCACATTATGCCACCGTGGTGATGTGAGTTTGACAGCCCTGCTCTAAGAGATGCATATAAAGCAGGTTAACTTATTCCTGTACATCCCGGACATAAACTGTTTCAACTCCTACCCTCAAAATGATGCTATAGAGCACTGCATACCAGAACAACTAGACACAAGGACAGTTTTTTCCCCTGAGTGCCATCACTCTGCTAAACAAATAATTCCCTCAACGCTAACCAACTATTTTACAAAGTCTGTACTACTATTACTATTAATCTTCTCATCACTCCTTATCACCCATCCCCTCCCACTTGTGACTGTATGACTGTAACTTTGTCACTTGTATCCTTACAATTTATATTGACTGTTTCCTAGTATGATTTGGTTGCTTATTGTACCCTATGTCTATTATTAGGTGTTGTACTGATGATTCTTGACTCTTGACAAATGTATCTTTTCTTTTATGTACACTGAGAGCATTTGCACCAAGACAAATTCCTTATGTGTCCAATCACACTTGACCAATAAAGAATTCTATTCTACTCTATTTTATTTCTGGAATACTAAATGCAGTCCTATTATTTATTAATTTTATATGCATGAGCACAAATAATATGGTTTTCTCATAAGGATTTAAAAATGACTGAACAGCAATAACAATTAATTGGTTAAAATCTTAATAAAATGTGAGAACTTACCCAAAAACAAATTAATTCTAAATTAAGCCTACATTTGATTAAATTAAGTCAACCATCGCTATTATCGAGTGCATTCCAAAGTGTCCAACTCAAATCAGTTTTTAATTTTAAAAAATGTTTTGTGTTTTTCCTCTATAGAATGGGCTTAGGTCATCACTATTTGGGTTTGAGCAGGAAGACTAAGGATGATATCTGCACTTGACCTTTGGTTTATCTTTGCTCTCTTGGCTGCACCATTTGTGACTTTAACTCTGTATCGCAGATATCGCATTTAGCAAGAATGTACTTGAAAGGGGACAATTTCAACAGTCTGACTTGGTAAATACACTGAGACATTTTTATGCTGAAGGATGTCTGGTGATCCCTTATGATGAGCTAATCTGAGGGGATTGCAAATGGAGTGGCTTTTGGCAGGGAGACTCACATTGTACTTCTGAATGCTGCCTAGGGATATGGCAAAGTGCAGGCAAAGCCCCTTGGCTTAGCTAGATTATCGGATGTGGGATAGTAAGCACAGATGAACTATTGCATTGAACCAGGTTGGTTTTCTCTGTTGTGAAAATGTCTTGATTTGCCTGGAGGCATCTGCACAGTTAATGGAGGGATACACAGATTCTTATTACAATTCTCAAACTATTTAATAAAATATGGGGCTTATATCTCAGGATTCATGTTTTTATTCCAATGTGTGTATGTAGGCAATCTTGGAACAAATGTTGAGATGGAAACTAATTCAGAAATGTAGACTTTTAGGGGGACTTCAAATAAGTGAAGAAATTAAACAATAACTTTTCTATCTTTAGTGATCTGGATGTTTTTCACTAACCTTTTTGCTGATTCTCACCCTCCCCCCCCAGTCAAATCTCTGGAGTTCCATTAATGTTATAATCCATATTGACAAAATAAAATAAAAAGAAGTAGATGGAACAGGTTTAAATAGGGAACTTCTGTCACACAGGCTCTAAACTGTAAAGACTGAGCAATTATGTGCCCTGTCAAAAATGATAAAATCTGGGAACTGCCAAGAGGCTTTAGGCTATTTTGGAGAAGGAGGATAATAAATCATTAGATAATACAGTCAATCATTGGCAAATGGTATGAGGAAGGAAATATTTAATTGAGAAGATTCCACAAGAAGGAATTTATTATTATTTTTTATTTATTTATTTGATTAGTCAATTGCTTACAAGATAATAGGTATAAGTATAAACATAGTTATAAATACATGGATACATATAAGAAAATAAAAGAAACAATAGGACAGGGACGGTAGGCACTTTGGTGCACTTATGCACTCCCCCTACAGACCTCTTAGGAAAGGGGTGAGGTCAATAGTAGACAGTCTAAGGTTAAAGTTTTTGGGGTTTGGGAAAGAAATCACAGAGTCAGGTAGAGTATTCCAGACATTGACCACTCTGTTGCTGAAGTCGTATTTCCTGCAATCAAGTTTGGTGCGGTTTACCTTGAGTTTGTATCTATTGTGTGCTCTTGTATTGTTATGGTTGAAGCTGAAGTATTCATTGACGGTAGGACATTGCAATGTATGATTTTATATACTATACTTAGATTGGACCAAAGACAGAGTAGTTCTAGGTTTTCTAGGTCTAGAAACTCAAGTCTGGTGGCATAAGGTATTCTGCAATGAGTAGAGGAGTGGAGAACTCTTCTTGTGAAATATTTCTGGACTTTCTCTACTGTGTTAATATCAGATACGTAATGTGGGTTCCAGACTGGTGAGCTGTATTCAAGTATTGGTCTAGCAAATGTTTTGTATGCTGTAGTTAGTAGTGTGATATTACCAGAGAAAAAGCTACATAGGATTAGGTTAACAACTCTTAGTGCCTTTTTAGCTATGTTGTTAAGTGGGCTCTAGCACTTAGATCATTTGAGATGAGTACTCCAAGGTCCTTGACAGAGTTTGGATCATCAACAAGGTCTTGACTATTCAGCTTGTATTTTATTTTCTGATTTTTTTTTTGCCAATATGTAAGACAGAGCATTTATTTGTTGAGATTTGAAGTTGCCATTTGTTTGATCATTCTGATATATAGTCAAGGTCTTTTTGAAGGGTAGCAGAATTATCTGTGGTGTTGAATAGCTTTACATCATCAGCGAAGAGAACGCAATTGTTCTTAATATGATCACAGAGGTCATTTATCTAGAGTATGAAGAGAGTTGGTCCTAGAACACTGCCTTGAGGGACACCACTGTTGACAGGTACAGAATTTGATAGGACGTTTTCAATTTTGACCATTTGTTGTCTGTTTGACAGGAATGCTTCTATCCAGTTATGCAGGTGTCCAGAGATACCATAAGATTTTAGTTTTAATAGTCGTTTGTCGTGTACCACTGAATCAAAGGCTTTACAGAAGTCTATGTGGATTGCTTCTATTGCTTTGCCCTGATCAAGTTGTGTAGTCCATATGTTTTTGCAGTGTAAGAGTTGCAGAATTGTAAAAGAAATTCTGAAAGCAGTATGGAATGCTTCCTTGGGTCACTTAATGTGATCTGGAGCACAGTAGCTTCCTACATAGGTTTGAAATCTCTCTCTCTCCCTCCCTCCCTCCCCCTCTCAAACACACACACACACACACACACACGGGAGATAACTTGAGAAGGAGGCAAAGGGTAGGAAAGGAGATGTCATAGCTGACATCACACTATTGAAAATGAAAAATAAGGTACTCAATGCTTTCAATATATCACTGTTCATTATGGACAATAATGACCACCAGGAAAGCAAGTAGGGTGCCAATAACTAATAGTCACAGCTGTCTCTTAACACAGCCAATATTTCAAAGTTCTTGTTACTGTATTTGACCTTATGGTATCCTTAACCTTCATCTTATTAAACCCACCAGGCTGCAAGCTTCCTGCTGGTAGATGATGGACTAGACAGATTTATAACTACACCTGGAAAACTGCAACAAATTTTGGTCACCACATTACAAAAAAGATGTTGAGACTTTGGAAAAAGTTCAAAGAAGAGCAACTAAGATGATCAAAGGCCTGGAGACTAAACCATATGAAAAACGGTTGCAGGATTTGAGTTTGGCTTATCTAGAGAAAAGAAGAACTAGGTGACATGATAGCAGTATTCCAGTGTTTGAGGAGCTGCCACGAAGAAGAGGGGATCAAACTATTCTCCAGAGCACCAGAGGGCAGGACAAGAAATAATGATTGGAAACTAATCAAGGAGAGAAGTAACCTGGAATTAAAAAGAAACTTCCTAACAGTGAGAAAAATTAACCGGAACAGGTTGCCTTCAGAAATTGTGGGTGCTTCATCACTGGAGGTTTTAAAGAAGAGCCTGAACAGTCACTTGTATAGGGTCATCTGCTTAAGCAGGGGGCTGGACTAGAAGATGTCCAAGGTCCCTTCCAACTCTATTCTATTCTATAAGCTGATCCTGCAAGGGTCTTACTGTATGTTATTATGCATGAGTGCTCTTATGAAATGCCTGCTGGGAGACTTGTCCCTTAATAAAACTATTGCCATGGAAATATAACCAATTCCTAATCATTAATTTATTAGACACTCTATTGTATATTGTCTACTGATAAAATGTTTTTACTATTTGCTTTTCCAAAATTTCCAGAACAAGCTAGCGTGCAAGAATTACGACACATGAGTAACCAAGCAACAACAACAATAAAATCTTAGACATGCTTAATCAACCAATCATTGTCTATACCATAGGCTATTCCACTCCCAAGCCATTTATATTATATTTTGCCTTTTTTCCAAGGCATTTTTTTAAAAATTACATTTATATGCTGCCCTTCTCCAAAGACTCAGGGAGGCTTACAATTTTTGGGATACAACCCAGTGTGCTCAGCAATAGCCTTCATTCCATTGTATATGCCTGCTTATTACCAAGCGGCATTTTTACAAAGTCAGCTTATTGCCCGCAACAATCTTGGGTCCTCATCATTTAGATATACTTCTGAGCAAAAAATTGGGTGGTAAGCATTCATAATATTGATTGCTTGTGTGTTTGATATTTCCGTTATCCAGATTGAATTCAATGCTAATTCTTCAGAGTAAATAGCTTCTTTAAGTGGCATGACAAAGGGTCATTTAAGACAATGAGCACGTTGTAGGCTTTAGTCAGCACAAACTTATTGTTTTTATTCAGCAATTGTTTCTGAGTGATAAAAGAGAAATCATTTTGATTGTATGACACATGTCTGTAATTATTTGATCTCTATAACCCTGTATTATCGAGAATTTTAATGCAATTTCTGGGAAACAACTTTTTCTCAATTATAGTGCCATCAAGGAGATTGTAAACAGAAATGGATAATGCGCTTTTTACAAAACTACATGCTCCCCCTCAAAAAAAATATGTCTATGGTAGATCTGACTGACATGTCTCCCAGACTGAAAGAAATAATTTACCTTCCCCTAACAATTCTGAAAAACATTGAATTTTGGTATTGAAAAATGAAGGAATGAAGGAAAGAAAATGTGTAGTGACTGAAACTGAATCTAACCATCTGTCAATCAACCTATTTACATGGATTTATATGCTACCACCAATTCCCAAGAATTCTAGGGCAACTCTCACCATGTAATATTCTACATTTTACACCAATTGTACCAAACATAGTATATTTTGTGGTCGTCTAAACAGATAATGATGATGGCATGACTCACTGTTGCCAGGACTTTATGGTTCAGATAGAGCCACTGTTGATGGACCAGTTTAAGCAGGTAAATACTCCTTGGCCATAACTTCTATCTCCTGTTCCATCAGGAGCTGTGAGTTCAAGAGGATCCCAAAGTTGCCTACTTGATTGTTCAGAAGGAGCATAATCCTATCCAGTGCAATCAATGAGACCATCAATTATCCAAGTGTTGTGGACAAAGTGTTGGGGATGAACAACCAAAACCACATGTGTAGAATTCAAACTAGCTACCTTATTGTTCTATGTCAATTCCACAGGAATCTCCTCAGACTTGCAGCTTTAATCTGGGAAAGATTAGATAAGGCTCAAAGGCATTTGTGTGGTGGGTGGGACCTTGCCCTAACAAGTCCAGACTAATTCCCCATTTAAGTCCTCCTCCTGATGGGGTTGGTTGCTCTCCAACACAGAGAGAATTTTGAGGGACTGCCTTTCGTGATTATTCCCACCCATCCCATTAGATCTGGCAGAAGATGTATGCACCTGGTTTAGTCTGCTAAGGAACTACATTTTGCAGAACTTAGAAAGAGGGCCTTTTCCGCTGTAGTGTCTTCCCTGTGAAATATGATAACTCTCCCCCCCCACCCCCAAGATGAGCCTAGCCCTCTCCTTGATGTCCTTCTGGAAGTTCTTTAAAACCTAGTTTGTCAACCTGTGTCTCCAAATACTATACATAAACTACCCAGAACGATTGTCTATTGATAAGGTAATCTCTAAAGGAAAATGATAGTATTGCAGGAAAAGGTAACAAAGGTTGGAATAAAAAAGAGGATTTCTGAACAAAGTTAAACTCTAATTAATCAACTGGAGGAAAAGCTAAACACATATATACATAGTGCATGTGCACAAAGGCTGCTATATCATCAAACTCATTTGGAAAGTGCAGAAAGGGAGAGATTATTTCCATATTCCCCATTCTCTCACTCTCACCACCATCAAGGACCAAAGCTTTGTGAAAATATCCAAAATCTAGAGCCCCAGATCGCTGAAGCAAATGTGATACTGTAATACAAAGCAAAGGCAAAAGGAGTTCCATTTCCAGCAGATGTCTATGACAGAAGCAGTGAGAGATCCACACTTTTTAAGGGAATCTGCCATCTTGTTGAGATGTTTAGACAGAAGCAAATATGACATGACATGGAGACTGAAAGTAGGCGAGGTGATACAATTTTTATAGACAAACTACTGTTGGTGAAAATGAATGGGGAATTATTATTATTTTCTTTAAAAAGTGCCAGCTTGGAGTTGTCATTGAGAAGGTTTTTTATTATTATTTACCTACTATATTTATTTAAAGCACATTATGCCACTGTGAGTCAAAATTACTTATAATCTTGAAGAAGAAACCAGTCTTTGTGTCCTAAAAATCACAATACAAAAAGAAAAGGAACTAAGGGAAATCTGATTTAGGCAGGGAGTGAGGACATCACAGAATCCTTATTTTAAAAAACAGCTTGGAAGGTAATTTCACAAATTAATACATCCAAAGGAAATTATATGAAGCCTGTGAGTCAAATCCTCTGAATTCATGTTGCAAAATATCCTTATGTGGCACTGGATTTTTCAGGGAATAAGTTCTGTCAATTCCACTGAGCTTTAATTTTTGGCTGACTTCAGATTGCTTTGCAACATATGAAATGGAAGAAATAGTAAGGAACTAATATATTTGAAATGAATCAATTTCTACAGTTGATGATGGACTTAATATGTATTTGTAGAACTGTAAACAGCACTATTATTTGTAGTGGGAAGGAGGTTCCCAAATACTTCCATGGTGTCAAGACATTACATTCATCCTCTTTCCACAAGCAGAATGCTGGTGACCTCCTATTTTGTATCTTCTTTTTCTGCTCTGCGCATTCGCAAAGTGTATTAAGCTCAGAGACCAATTCCTGATCTAGTGTGAATGTAGGAAGCTGCCTTATTCTGAATTATATCTGTCTTTCATCAAACTCAGAACAGTTTACACAATTTAAAAGAGGTTCTCTGGGATTTTGGAATGTCTTTCCAAACCCTACCATTTGTGCAGCAAGAAAGAATAAAAGATAAAGGACACCAAAAGAGAACAGGAATTCACTGCTATATTTTCAAAATCAGGCCTATAATTTTCCTATTTCTAAATGTGTTGTAGATGTGCTACAATAATGCACATCATTTCCAAAGTGTACCAGAAATCCAGGGAATGGTGTTCTATAGGCATCTCACACATTCTCGGGGCAGAACTTACACTTTTGTAAATGAATCTGTAATGAATCCAAACTAAATTCAATCTGAAGCTTGGGTTTTTTTTTTTGCTAGAGGTCCTCTGAATTATTTGGAGAAATTTGAAAAGCAGGAGAAGATGTCTACCCATTGTTCTATGGAACAAGATGTCTTTATTTTCAAAATTGATTAAAATGTGGGTAAAAGCAGCAGTGTGAAAGTTGTTATTAAATCATAGTTCAATTTCTATTTGTTTTTTTAATAAAGAAAGCTTGGTAACGTCTATTCCACACTGTAAAACTGCAATGATAATAGTGATTGATTAATGCCTCTAATGATTCATTGGTATGCACTCAGATAAGCTTATCAGATGGTGACTAAGGAATGAATGCCCAAGCCACACAGAACTTCTAACTTTAAAAAGCTAGATGCAAACCACAGGCCCATATTCAAAGCATGATTACAGTCTTAAAGAATAGAAACATCTTTAGAAAATGATTCTCAATATCATTCCTCTAATTATTGAATTGAATCTGTGCATATATAACTGAATCTTTTATCTGAATATGTGAGTATGCACAGTGGAATTCAGTGGGTGGACACTTCTGTGATTCTGTATGAATTTTTCCATTCCCCTTTGTCCCCTACCATTGTGTGGAGAATAGGGCTAATTATATCTCTATATTATGGTAGACTATCATATCTGGCCTTACAGCTTCACCAAAATCCTATTCCAGATCTTAACAATTGACAGCTCCATTCCATTGCCTTTGTTCTATCTTGCCCAACCTGTTAGAAAGTCTTATCTTCATAAAATAGCATATAAAGTATTTTTAATGCATTTGTGGCTATCTGTTCTTCTTTCTTATGTGGATTGCCTACTTGGAACTTGATCCTCAAATGAAGACCTTGCAGATCTTGGTAATCCAGCTGTTGATGGACAGGAGCATGCCAGACTAGATTTTGCCAATCTACATCTGATGCACATTTCCTTGAAACTTCCCTGTGTTTAGATCTGGGCTCCTGGCCCTGAAAAAAAGCTTCTTCTTTTGGGGGGTCATGCTTGTGGGATTTTGGGGTTTGATAGTATTGCTCTTGCTTCTTTGTTTTTATTTTGTAAAACACAAAAATTAGCTGAATAACAATTCACTACTGGAGGGCAAGAAAGAATTTATTGGTTAACAAATAAAGGAGCAGATGGTATTCAGAACAAACTATATGTGCATCAAAGCATTGATCTAGCCTCTCTCAGCATCTTTCTGCAGTTTGGAGCAAGCAAAAGACAGTCCTATGAAGCTGAGGAATTTATTTATACAGCTTTAATATTGCATCAGGCTTTATTTCACTGATTTATGAGCAACGTTGGCCTCCCCTCGAGTTATCCTTTTTAGGAGCAGCTATGCTGTACTTTACAGTTCTCTAGGCCATAGGCCAAGAAAAAGCTAGTGGGGACTCACCCCTGGTGTTCTTTATTGGTTTCTGGAACAAGGACTGTATTATCTTTCCCAATAGCTGCTTCTATTCATTCAGAAATAAATGTGGTAATGGTGGGAACAGTCCCACAGTTCTTAGCAATCTTTCAACACAAAAGGGCACCACCCTGGAAATAGAAATAAAGAGTGGATCAGAGTTAAACACTGGTTGTGGTTGCCACAGTGTGGTTCTGTTTCTGCTTGCTATTTCACTGCAAAAAATAAAAGAAAATCAGCATGTTTTGAATGTGGCTTTTTTTTCTGTAGACGAGATGGATTGAAGAGCTGAAAACCACAGCATACCCAGCAAAAGAGATCTATATTTTGTGTGTCAGTCATAGGGGCTGGTACTAAGGCAAATATATTTGTTAGAAAGCTTAGGAAAAAATATTCTAATTGAAAATATTGATCATTGTGCACCTAATGACAAAATCTTTACTTAATATCCATGGAACCGTTTATGTACAGGCAATGCTAAGTCTCTAAAGTCAATCATTTACAAAGATGAAGTGTTTTGCTTGTACTTATGATATATCACGATTAGGCTGTCGCATGGGGGTGGATATGTCTCTCAATATGTTGTGTTTTCTTTTCCAGTTTGTGGATTTTTCAGGTACATGTTCTACCACATCATTGCATTCTATATTTTCCCCAAAGTCAAACAAACCCCTCCCTTCCCAATCTTAAGATATAGACAACTATGGGAAAAAACCCAACCACAATGGAACCTGTGTAATTTTATTTTAATGGTTTCTTTCTAAAGAAAAGGGTGGGGTAAGGGATGGAAAACTCCTTTTTAAATTACACAAATCAGTCTCTAAGGGGGATGTAGAGATGTAGATCAGTCAGCCTCAGGCAGAGATCTTGCATCAAAGATTTCTGCATGATGAATCACTTCTTATCACACAATTTTCAAAGCAAGATCATAACAACAACTAAAAACATCCTGCCTTACTTTACTGGAATTTATTATAGGAGGGAAAGCAAGGATATTGACCAGAAGTAAGTATGTATGAAGCAGAAACTTACTGACTTTGCTTTGACATCAAAGTCCAGTTCAATGGAGGCCATGACCTCTATCCATAAAGGGCCAAGATGATTGACCAATTGCCATACTTTACAGAAGATGACTTCCTTGGGAAAGGAAATGTGCAGTGAAACCACTTTTATTAGAAGCTACCAATTAGCACAGGGACACCATATCCTTGTACTCCACAGAACTTTGAGATGTTTCACTCATGCTAGCTATCTCCTCACACTTCTCTGGAGACCCACTGCACAGGTGGACTTTAAATCTTTCCTCTGGCAAGCCAGCAGGACTAGTGAATTTTCCTTAAATGATCAAGAAATTCTTGGGTAGCTCTTCTGATAGACTACAAAACAAATAACTAAAACCCTATCTCCTAGTATTAATCTCCTTGACACAGAAATCAAATTCAGAAAGCTAGCATAATCCTCAATAAAACAAAAATTGGGAATTTTGAGAGAGAAGCACTGCAGAAACTACTATGTATATGAAGTCACCAAAACTTGGGATTTTACTTACACATTTATTTTCTTAACTAGACACTGAAACTTGTAGTCTTTGTTATCTTTAGCCAATTCTGTTTTATTATGTATAGTTTTGGTTCTTACTTCATGGCATTGTAAATCATCAAGAGACATAATTAAAAATAGTATCTTTCAGATTTTGTTCAACATACCAAGGATTTTTGTGCACTTTCCTCTCCTCCTTCTTTCCTTTTTGTGTACCCTAATAAGATAAAACACCTGAACAAGATTTTGATTGTAAACAGCATCTCTGAAAGTTACAGCAAATTCATAAAAAGGGATAATTTTCACAGCCATACATAGAAACCTTATTTGATATGATTTAATGTATGTCTTTCCTAAAAATAAGGGAAAACTATGAAGAAGTCTCATTAAAACAATGGCAGTGTGGATCCTACATTTGAATAGGTAGTCCAAATTTCCTTGGGGGGAGGGTTTGCCATGCCCAAAATCTATTAAAACGTCAGGGAAAAAATGTCCTTTTGTCTGAGAGCATTAACACTCATCTAGCTTCAACAGTTTCTCTCTGATAATTATCCATCTAAATGTGTTAATTCTCTGTTATATTAAAGTAATGTTTTTTAATGAAATGGTTCCATTTCAAACAAATGTAGGATATCCTTAATAATATCTGCCTCTGTGTGGGAGAGCATTGCCAGTTAAAGTGTTCAGTGCTTAGGGAAAGATAAGGAATATTTCTCTTCTCCCACATTAAGTGAAAGTAAATGGAAAAGCACTAAAGCCTCAGGCCAAACACAAAGATCTCATCTTTTATTACCGTTTGTAATTGCCATAGAAATAATGATAAACAACTCAGCCCAGTGCAAAGAGATTTAATGCTCCCTGGCTCTCCCTGTTCTGCAGCTAAGAGGGGCAGCTGCAGTTCAAGGAGCAGAACCGGTCCGCCAATGATTTTCTTTCAGCAATGGCATCTGCTAACAGCAATAGGAACTTTGCGTCTCCCCAGATGGGGACTGACTCAGGTGCTACTCCAACAAATGGCAATCACAATCCAGCACTAATGTGGAGAACAGCCATTCTAAGTCATAACCCTGACAATGTTTCTGTTTCTGCTTCATTGAGAACTCAAGTGGTTTGGAGATCCAACTTCAGTTACCTTATTGTAAGGAGATTCCAGATGGCCCACAGTTTAATTCAGATGAACAGCTCATTTAGCAGAAGAAGGCCAACAATTCAGCAATTTTGAGAAGAGTGTGCAGAAACAAAACATGAGGGGAGTGGGGCGGGGGGAGAACACCATAAAATATTAAAAGGGGGTTATACTGAAGCTCAAAAAACAGGCATTCAGCTGAACCCTACCATTGAGGAAAGCTTATAAATGTTTAAGGACTTCTGAATCACCCAGACTTTCTTTTCTGGTAAGTTTACCTGCATTCGGAGACAACTGGAAATAAGTTACTTTTTAGAAGGCAAGACATGTGTTTTTTATACAGTGTCTTTTGTGAGAAGCAGCACCTTGGTTTTCATACAGAAAGACTTCAAAGTGATTCAAAGAGCTGAAGGCAATGTGCAAAATATTTGCCTGATTTTTCATTTTTACAATGGAATAATCTTAGCCAGAACAGGTTGTAATGTGTTTACTTATATATTAGAAATATTAAAAAAAAACACAATGCTGATAGGAGAAAAATTAATTAAACCATAAACATGTTCTTCCCTCTGCAGTAAATATTTTCCTAATTAAATTAATAAATTAATTAATGACATGAAAGGTCCTTGCACATCACTGTGCAAAATGTTTCAATAATACCCCACTTTTCTATGTTCCAAAGTAATTTCATGGATGAAGGAAATGTCAGGACATTTTTTTTTTATTCTCAACAACTTTCTGGATCTTTTACATACCAGTTTTCCCCTGTGGCAGAATTGAATAAGTTTTAGGCTGCTACATCTTTAAAACTTTCAGATGAGCTAATTGGTTTTGATTTCATTGGCAGTGTCTGCTCTGTTTTTCCTAGCCCAGGAACCAGAATTCACCCACCAAACCCCCTTTTATGACCACAGAATAAAAACATATCTTAAATAGTAAACATAATTCCTGATAGGTAATAACAATAACACTTAAACTTATACATCACCCTATAGTGCTATACAGCCATATCTAAGTAGTTTACAGAATCAGAATATTGCTCCCAGTGATCTGTGTCATCATTTTACCAACCTCAGAAGGATAGAAGGCTAAGTCAATCTTGAGCTGGTCAGGATCAAGCTCTGTGGGCAATATTGCATTCTAACCATTGTGCCATCAGGGCTTAATTCAACCACACACTAATTGAAGAATAATTGAATATCAGCAAAAAAAAATCAAGCCACTCTTTTGGTAATTCTATCATCCAGATCCAGGGGAAAAGTGTGTGCTGATCTTCCATGGCCCTTTGCTGTGAATTCAAAGTGTGGGTTCCACATATTTCTCCTAAAGAGCTAGTAGACTGTGCCTACTTTGAAAATTGTTCAAAAATGATTACATTTGTTGATCTATTAAAGTCATAGTGTCCCTACAGGTTCCAAATAACTTTTTACAAATTAATTTTTTGAAACATGTAGATTCCGATTGACCAAATGTCTCAACTATACTGGACTCATCCATATATTAGGATGGTATTTTTTCAGAATTTTCCCCACTCTGAAACCTAATCAAAGAACCTACAGTATATACTTGCAGATAAGCCAAGAATTTTAAGTGCCAAAATACACCCCCAAAATTGGGTTTGGCTTATTTGCCAAAAAACTTGTATAGTAATTTATTCATGTTTCTAGTTTATACAATTTTTATATTTTAGGATTATAAAATGCCCAGAGTTACCCTGCGATAAGATGGGCAGTCAATAAATGTTATAAATAAATAAATAACTTAGGTATGGAGTTCAAGTTGTAGATCTATATACACTCAGCCAGAAATGAAGAATGCTGTATATACTTATTTAGTATATACACATTTACTCATCTGTGGATAAGCAGACCCTTGTATTTTTAACCAAAATATCATGAAAAATGTGCCACCTATGGATAAACCAATTGTGAAAATTAAAACACACACACACTCACACACATTTGAGAGCTGGTTTGTTGGTGGATGGTGCATTTTTCATGATATTTTCATTAAAAATTCAGAGTTGGCCTTGCATGTAAATATATACAGGAAATGGAACCAAGCTAAAGATTCTTCTAATAATCTTCTGGATTTTGAATAGCAAGAATCTCTTATCTCAGTGTTAATCAGACATCATCATGTTTAACCTCTGAGTCCACACAACTTCATGTAGGCACAAATTAAAAACTGAATTAAAAACCACAAAAATGGAAATCTAGCTTTAAAGATTTCCAATAGAGGGAGTGAAATTTTTGTAGTACCAGAGACACATTTTTGTAATACTGGAGAAGAGGATTAATTTATACCAGTAATTAGAATGGCAGAACAATACCCAGGCATTAATAATGATGACTATAGCCTTTAAAATATTGCACTTGAAATATAATGGGTATAGAAAGATGTTTGTTGAAATGCAGAGTGTTAATTTTCTCTGGGGATACTCCCAAGAGGCAGTATAATCTTTACATATGAAGACTAATGGTCTGAATATCAGTTGTGTAACAACTTTGGATTCAATGACTTTTAGAGCTGCTGTAATATGTGTCTCCCTTTTTGTTGAGGGAGCACTGGGTTGCAGCTTTATTCATTTGGGTTCTTTCTTTGTTTACACTGATTTGTGTACTTCAGGATGATGATGATGATGATGATGATGATGATGATGATGATGATAACAATTATGACAATGATGACAATGAAGATGAGGATTAGGATGATCAGAATGATGGTTTTGCATAGTAAACAGTCACAAGTGATGTACTGTATAGTGTTTAAGGTATATGGAGCTTTTTTCATCTCCATGAGTGAAATTGATAGGACTCCCTCTATCTCATATATAATAAAGTATTATTGAGATATTTGATGGGTTGGTAAATCAGGACTTCACAAGACCGTTACTACAGGAGAAACTAAAGTACATATTTCTTGAAAATTGACTATGAAACTGCTGATAGTATAATATTTCTTTATAGAAGTCCATCTATGTTTCATATTAAGTATTACATTAGATACTGAGTTAAAGTTGTAGGTCTATACACACTCACTCATAAATGAATTACAGTTAATACAAGGGGAGTCAATGGGACTGAAATTAGGATTCTATTTGTTAAACAGCTTTCACTGAAATACTGGGAGTTCATTCATGACTAACTTAAATTTCAGTTTAGTTTTCAGTGGAAACCAGATTGATTCCTTCATTGTATCTTCTTCAAAGAGAAGCAGTTCCTAAAGCCTAATAGTATCCTTTTAGCAATAGCATCCTATTAGAAATTATAATGTGATAAAACAGAAATACTTAGGTACTTGTATGAATAATATTCCTTGCATAGTGGTCAGTTTTCCGTGAAAGCCTTTGTTTTGAAACATGAGGTAATGTTTGAAGTGGAATAAGAATCCAGTGGTGAAAAGAAAAGACTATTACTCCAGATTCATTTGCAACAAACAAAGGTAATTATTTTTTGTCAACTTTAAAACAGCCTGACCTTCTTTATGTAGATAATTGTACTTTTAAGTAACATTAATAAAGTATTCATCTAGCAGAAAGCATTGTTGGCAGTATAATGGACTTCTCTAATCCTATTATTCTGGAAATAGAGCGTTTTAAAAGAAACAGATGTGTTACTGGCTCCTTGGACTCTGAAACTGGGGAGCAGAATCTGATGAATTACCCTCATGGACCGGAGAGCCAAGGAGGAGGCAGCTTCCATGACTAATATAGAGCTGGGTGTTGTCTATATGATAATGGAGAGATGAATCCAAAATTTGGCCAAATGCCCAGTCATAGCAAGTAGTCTGTATTTCTCCTTGAGAAGAAATGCAACCAACTTCTTTAATCAGCCAAGACAGGTGCACTTGCTTTAGAACAGGGATGTCAAACTCAAGGCCTGTGGGCTGGATCCAGGGTGCAGGTTGCTTAAATCTGGCCCATGGAGCCGACCTGGAAATAGCAAAGGATTGGCCCACAGTGCCTCTGGCACCCCATTTTGGCTGGCATGTGCTGCAGGAGGAATCCATGCCACTTCACCCCCATTCTGGCCCATGGAGAAGTAAAATGCTGATCCAGCCCTCGAAAAAATCAAGTTTGACATCCCTGCTCTAGAAGGTGTTCTTAAGTTTCCACCCTTGTCGAAAGCAACTTCTCTACTTTAGGACCAGATCCTCATTCAAGAGAACCTTCATTTGTCTCTCACCTCTGGGACTCTGACTTTTTAATCTTGGGCATTTCCCATGAATTCCAATGGCCCTGGACTTTTGGACTAATGAGCACAGCAGCAATTCCCTTTTTTGTTCCATTGCTGTTAACACACACTGGCCCATTGAGATTCACTGCTAATATTCAGGCAATACCCTTCTTTTTTTTAAAAAAAAATATTTAAGAAGTTTTTTTGCAAATAAAACCATGCAAATTTAAAGAAAAATGAAGGAAATCTGATAAGTAAATAGAAAAGAGAGGAAAGGAACATAAGAAGAAAAGGGAAAGAAAGAAAAAATATATAAAGAAGAGGTTTCTGATCTTCTTTAAAGCAGTTACAAATGCATTTATGTTATCCTCTCTCCATGTCACATCATGACTCCCTTCTTTCCATATTCTACCATTTCTAATGATCAAACCCATAAAGCACAAAAGTCATCTTTTTCCCAGTTTCCAGCAAAAAATCCATAAAGAGTTTTTGGTCACTAACAAATGTTATTGTCTTTTCCCTAACCAAATAAGACATTTTTGCCATCTTTACAAATTCTGTCATATTTACCAGACATTTCTCCATTGCACATATTTCAGAGCCTTTCCATCTTTGTGCATATAATAGTTGTGTTGCAGTTACCATGTACAAAAACAATCCCCCAGAAGTCTTTTCTAGTGGTTTTCCATTAATCAAAGCAAGAAAAGTTCTGAGATTGTCTACTGTTTACATATTGTTGCCTGATTTATAACCTCTAGGCTAAATGTTATCTCTGTCTATGCCGGCCATTTGGTATTGATTTATTTCTATGAAGGAAAAAAAACCTCTGAAAACCATTGTTGTTGATTATCCTTGTCTACTTGGACCAGGACAAATATGCTGAAATTTTGATGATCAAAAAGCCAAAGATTTGTTGTACTTTTTAAAAGGCTTAGCAACAAAAAATGGCAAAGATAATTGAAAGAAAATGGAAAATGGAAATAAGTTGCCTCTAATTGCCATGTCTTTTATTTTGCTTAGTGGTAGTCCCTTCTGGGCCTGACATTTCTGGCTTAGACAGCATCAAGCCTTTCTTCCCAGAATAAATGAAAGATGATCAGGGATGATAGAGACTCAATAAAATCTGTTACAGTGCTGCGATAAGACTGTTAGACTGACCTCCATTCCTTCCATGGCGACCTGAAGACGTGGCTTTACCAACAGGCCGGCCTGGACTGAGCGGGGTGGATTTTTTAAATACGTTCTTATGTCTAGTTTTTATGGGTTTTAGATAATTGTTTGGCTTGTGGTTTAATAATAATTTTAACAATTTTTTAAATTTTTATTGTGTGTTTTTATGATGTGAGCCGCCCTGAGTCCTTCGGGAGATAGGGCGGCATATAAGTCCAAACAATAAATAAATAAATTTCTAAGCCCTCATCATTTCACACAGAGAGAGAGAGACACACACACACACACTTCTTGATTGATTATTTATTTATTTATTTATTTATTTATTTATTTATTTATTTATTTATTTGAACTTGTATGCCGCCCCATCTCCAAGACTCTGCTCACAACTAAAAACACAGAACAATAAATATTTAAAAAACCATTAAACTAAAGACAAGCCCAAATATTAAAACATAATGATAATAAACATTAAAAACCGTCCCTCCCCCAGGGAGGGGTCACAGCCTGGGTTGGTCAAATAACCAGGTCTTTAATTCACGGCGGAAGGTGCGGAGATCAGGGGCCAGATGAAGCTCCAAAGGCAGTTGATTCCAGAGGTCAGGGACTGCGACAGAAAAGGCTCGTCGTCGGGGAGTCACCAGCCGGCATTGACCTGCCGACGGGACCCTGAGGAGTCCTTGCCTATGAGCTCGCACAGGGTGGCCGGCACTAGCTATCGGAAGAAGACGCTCCCTCAAATATTGAGGACCCATGTCATGTAGGACTTTGAATGTCAAAACTAAAACCTTGAATCTCACCCGGAGCGCAACCGGTAGCCAATGCAGACCGCAGGAGGGGGGTAGCATGGGAGAACCGGTAACTCCCATCACCACCCGCGGGGCCGCATTCTGTACCAGTTGCAATCTCCGGATGGTATGCAAGGGCAGTCCTAAATAGAGAGCATTGCAGTAGTCAAGTCTAGAGGTGACAAGGGCATGAGTAACTGTGCGCAGGGCGTCCCAGTCCAGAAAAGGGTGAAGTTGTCGAACAAGATGGAGCTGGGCAAAGCCCCCCCTGGCAACGGCCCCCACCTGCTCCTCCAACCAGAGCCGTGCATCCAGGAGGTCCCCCAGATTCCACGTCCTATCCACAGGGGCAACACCTCTCCCCTATGGCCAAAGATGGACAATCTTGACTGGGCCCGGCTGCACGCAGAGCTACTCAGTCTTGGCCAGGTTGAGTCGGAGCATGTTCCTACTTATCCAGATCCATACCGCATCCAAACACCGGGACATCAGGGAGAGGGCATCGCTGATCTGGTTTGGGGTGGAAATGTACAGCTGAGTGTCATCAGCGTACTGATGGAATCTCACCCCAAAACCACGGATGATCTCACCCAGTGGTTTCATGTAGATGTTAAATAAGAGAGGGAAAGGACCGACCCTGTGGGACCCCACAAGAGAGAGCCCTTGGGGTCGACCCAACCCCTCCCACCAACACCGATTGCGACCACCCCGAGAGGTAGGAGGAGAACCACTGAAGAACAGTGCCCCCATTCCCAACCCCCGAGGCGCGCAAAGGATACCATGGTCGATGATATCGAAAGCCGCTGAGAGGTCCAATAGGACCAGGACAGAGGAAAAACCCCTGTCCCGGGCCCTCCAGAGATCATCCATCAGCGCGACCAATGCCGTCTCCGTGCTATAACTGGGTCGGAAGCCCGATTGGTACGATTAAAACATCAGAATATTTTATCTAATGATAAATAAAGAGGATGCATGAATGATTTGGGAATGCTTTTAATGTTTCCAATGCAGTATTCAACAAAATGTATATTTCTTCATATGAAACATATGAGTAGCATAAGGGAAGCTCATAACTCTCAAAGGGACCTACAGTCCTTCAACTGAAAGTTTCTCACTTTAGATATTCAATTATAAGAAGGAGGGCCGTGAACAATCAGTATGTAGGCTTCTATTGCTTTGGGATAACATCTAAACCAATGTTATATTTACATTCTATAGAGATTCCTATTCTGAATTTCCTGTATTCATTAAGTGCACATTTGCACAAAAGAAACATAGTTAACAAGAAGAGCCAAGCTTTGGCAGATAGGATGTGATGAGTTCTCTGCCTAAATTGTACTGCAAGGCTAAATCTACAGAAAAACAATATAGCATGGAGGAGAAAAGAAGAAAAAAAGCAATAAATGGTACAAGAAAACAGTTCCAAATAGAAACCTAGAACACAAGACCTTGGGGGAGATGGAGAAAAATGAATCAAGATTTTAACCTGCAAAAACTATAAATTATGCAAAACAAAATCCACTGCTGATAGTGATTTATGATGGAAGATAACGTTTGCACCACAAGTTGAGCTCCCCAATGCACAGCAGATTTCTGGTTTACTCCTCCACTCCTTGGCTTGACTCCATTTTACTCCATCCAGTTCATTCTCAGTACCCTCTCCGATCTCCTGAGAGTATCCAGAGCCCAGAGATTTTGTTCCTAGGAAGATGGGAGTCATGATGTTGCTTTGTGTAGAAGCTTTGAAGGAGGCCTCCATACAGAACATCATGAAATGAAATATCTCTTTAAAGTTTCACCCAGCCATATTTTCCTTCACCTCTCACTTGCCAGATGGAATGTTTAGCTCCAAATCTCAGCTGCTCAGAAATTTCAGAGTTAAAAGGGAGTGCCACTTTGGTCCCATTCATCAGTCAATGGTGGACAAATGTTTTTCAGGAAAAACACCAAACACTGAAAATCAACCCAGTTCCTATTAAGTAGAAATGCAAGCTTCCTTCTCACTGTTTCATGACAGTCTGAGATAACTGATCTCATTCATTTCCTTTTGTAATACTCTCCTTCTCTTATATTTGTAGATTTATTGATTGGTTTATGAAATGTATATGCTTTCTCAGTCCATCTGGACTAGAAGTAGTCTGTATTTTGAAGCAAAAAGTTTCCAGATTAATACCCACCACATCATGCTCAGACTCAACCCAAGCGTTTCTTCTCATCCATTCCTGAACATCTCTAGATTCTGATTTGGGACATTTGCTAGATCTTCTCACATTTGGCCAAAGTGGAAATATATAACAGGGTATCATCAGCATGTTGATGATATCTCTGCCCAAATCAATGTAAGACTTTCCAGGTGATTTCATCTAGATATAGAATAGACAAGAGAACCTGTCTTCTGGCACCCCTTCAAGGATCAACTAAGGGGCCAGTCTCTTATTCTGCCACTACAGACTAGACCCACTAATTTAAGTAGGAGTGGAACCAGCATTAAATGGTTCTAGTTCCAGTTCCAGTTCCACATATATTCATTCAGAAGATGTTAAAAATTCAAGTGCAACTAAAACTAAAGATGTTTCTCTTGTGACTAATAGACATGCAACTAGAAAGACATAATGGGACTTTGGTTTGCATATAACAACAGCTGCAGGATTATTATATATTCAAATACAAAAAGGTTCGACACTATCCATGATGGAGGAATGCTTAGCATAGTTGATGGAGCTTGGAGAGATGGCTAAATTAACTTGATAAGTAAACAGACAATATCTACATTGATGGTTGACTCAAAACCCCTTATAATTTTTTTGCAGGAAATGGAAAAACAATTCATTTATGTGGCTTTGATGGTTAGGAAATAAATGGATAATAGAACAAAGAGAGGTACTTTTTAAATCATAGAGTAAGAGAAAATGTTGAAATCATATTTATATTTGCCACAGAGGAAATCAGAAGCTCTTTTCTAATTCTTCATTTTTTTCTTTATTACTGGACTTTTATTTTTCTCATCTTTCTCTGTTATTTCTATTTTGTTTTAGTTTGTGCTAGTTTTAAGCTCTCTTTAAAACTTCTAATAAAATTTATTGTCAGTTCCCAAACCTTTCAATGTAGCAATAGTACTTAGACTTATATACCATTTTATAGTGCTTTACAGCCCTCTCAAAGCGGTTTACAGAGTCAGCATATTGCCCCCAACAATTTGGGTCCTCATTTTACTGACTTCAGGAGGATGGAAGGCTGAGTCAACCTTGAGCCTGGTGGGATTCAATCTGCCAAATTGCAGTAGGAATAGCTTGCAGTACTGCACTCTAACCACTGCGCCACCGAGGCTACTATATACTCAATCTGCATCATCAATCCAATAATTTTAAAAGTTCATTTTAAAAGGACAATATAATTATGTCTGAAGGTCTTTCCAACCCTCAACCCAGTAACAGAGATTATATAAAGAAACACTTCCTCCTGGCTTGGCTATACACTTTTATGATGAAGTTATTCCACAAACTGGCCGCATGAGGCTTTCCCCCCACCAGGTTGTGCCTTGCAGTTTCTGCATGATGAGATTGATGCTGGGACTGGGCTGCAGTGGCTGTGGCTTTTCTCTGTCCTGATAGACCAGTCTGAAGTGGTAGCCTCTGAGATGTAGCATAATGTGAAGCCCAGTCCCAGCCCAAGATTATGGTGCAAAGAGCCTTTTTAGCATGCTATGGCTCTGATGTTGCAAAAAAAAAAAATCAATCCCTGAGTCATAGTGTGAAGCCCAGCCTTGCCCAGAAGCATGATGTAAAGGGCCTTTTTGGTGCTCCTGGGTTTCTTCGTGCAGCCCCAGAGCCACAGTGCAGTGTGAAGACCAGCCCCCAGGCTGGGCACCTTTGACAGCAGCAGGAGCAAGAAGACAGCCAAGGTCAGCTGGATAGATGGAGCATAGGGAGGCAAGGTGACAAATGTGAGTGCAGCTGGGTCTGTGCTGGGTGATTGTGGATTCTCAAGCTGTGTCAAGCAATTCCAGAGCCATGTGATCTTCAAGTCAGATTACAGCATGGTAGAAAGGGAAGAGATGGGAGGGGAGATTGGCAGGTGCTGGAGACAGAGACAGTCCTTTACCTTACTGAGGCTCTGGGCTGGGAGGAACCAAATCCAGAATGGCTGGAGCTGAGGTACACTGTAGTTACTGTTGGAAAATGTTTTTAAGTCAACCCTATGATTGTCTAATGTTTAGAGGATCTTGTTAATCTGTCTATATTTAAATTGTACAAAGATGCTGAGCCCAGTCTGTTCTTCAAACCAAATCTTTTATTGTACAAGCAGCTTAATTCAAATAAATTTACAGAAAGATTATTACCAGTTTCTTTTGCCTTCTTTAGTTTCTCTTCTTTCAGGTCTCACTTGGTTTCTGTCACTACCTAGGTAGTTAGGTTTTCTCAGTCCTTAGATTGAGAATAACTCCTAAAGAAACTTAGACCTCTTTAAAGAACTTAAAACTGTTTCAAGGCTTTTCCCTCTCTCTGTCTCCTTTCTCTTATGGCAAGAGGTTCCTCCATCTCTTGTATCTGAGATACTCAAGCTGAGCAGAAACAAATATCAGCTAGAGCAGGCAAGGAGAACTCTGGACCCCAAATAGAGAAAGCTTCTCCTCAGAGAGTATTGTGTACCCTGCTCTGAGGTAAATTGCCTGTTGGGCTGCCCCTTATATACCAAGGGGCGTGGCTTGTGATGCCACTCCAGGGTATCTGCTGTTACCCTGTCATTGGTGGATTTGGTTTGCCTTCAAATCCCCACAAGTTGTAAACTGCATAGCAACACCAGAAAGTTCCATTTTCTGACAGTTACCCACTTAACAACTCACAATGCTCAATTAATGATGGCAATGGGGAGTGCTAGGATTGCTGTTGCTAACCAACATCAAGGTGGTCACACGACATCTTACTTTATAACCACATCACTCAGCAACAGAAATTCTACTTCCAATGTAGAAAAGTGGTCATAAATTGAGGAACGCCTGCATATATTATAGTGCCTATATACTTGCAATAAAAAAACCTAAATAATTCCTTTCTTTTGTCACAATGTAATTAGAAAAGTTAAACATAATAACAGAAGCTGTTAATTTCTGATAAGATTTAGATGGAACAAATTCTTTACCAGTAGGAAACCTGATAAGGTAAGAAGGGAATTGTGGAGGACTGACATTATTATTTTTTTCAAATGATACAGCAATCTTTTATTGCCTAATGTAGAAGATAACATGATCTTGTGCATTCTGTTCAGAATTCAATTCCATAGTACTCCCAAATGTGTAGCAATATGAATGCAGCCCCGAGCGTGGTTGAGATAAAGAATTTGATTTCTGTACAAAGGGGAATTTTTTCAATGCACACACAGATGTTATAAGTAATCAGAAGGAAGACCGAGACATCAAATTTGCCGTTGTTCGCAATATGTCAATCTCTTTTTAAAAAGTTACTGCAATGATTTCCAAGTAATTTTTGTGGCAAGATACATGCAAGATTTAATTGCTCAATAGCAAGTCTACTTTATAAAGAGCCAAGGTTTCATCACACAGCATATCCACAATGTCCCTGCTTCCCTTCCATCACAGCCTGGCACTCAGAGGTTGTATTTTAGTACATTTTAAGACTTTAGTTAGTATTAAAGGGCAGAAAATCTACTAAGTTTGTAAAGCAGTAGGAAATAGGATACATATTTTCATACAAAATTTTGCTTTCTAAGAAATATGGTATTGGGAAAGGAGAACAAATAATATTTTTGAATAGGCTGTTTTCAATCATTGTATCCCTGAATCAAGGACTTCATTGTATATAAAGCCTGGGTTGCATGTTTACAATAAGTTCCTTTTGCCCTTTGCTAAAGTAGGCATAGAATGAAGATCCAAAGGTTATAGAAGCTTTAAAAATATACAGATCCAGTTTGGTATCTTATCATATGAAGTACTTCACATTAGCAAAGTATTAGACTAAACTAATGCAGTCTAATGTTAGAAACCAGGCTAACCAAGGCTAAAAAGAAATTTCAATTTTCTCATTGACTTAATGGTGAGACAAGAATTTAGCATACTCAAGCAATGCTATATGGCTGGTTTTATTGTGGTATGGATTTCATACCAAAACCTAATGGATAGAGAATATGGGTGAAATAAATATCAATAGTACATATCCATATCTGATCATTATAACACTAGTCCTAGAAACAAGAAGCAACATTTTATTTTAATATGTACAATCATATTGCTCTTGAGACCATGAAACCCATTACATATGAAACCTTTACCTACCACTCTGTAAATACCAGTCCAAAGCATTCTAGGGCTCAGCTAGACAAACCCAAACAGGTCTTTACAAATTCTATATAACCAAGAGTTCATTTAGGCAGATAAGCTTCACTATAAGGTTAGAATAAATGCCAAGTTTATTCCTGCATCCTGGAAGCAGAATGGGACTCACTGGTTTGCTTGGTTCTCCAGCTACATTGCATAGAATACAGTTTAGGATTCTAAATTTGGAGATATTGAAGAGAAAGGCATTGTGAGATAGATAGATAGATAGATAGATAGATAGATAGATAGATAGATAGATAGATGATAGGTAGGTAGGTATGTAGGTAGGTAGGTAGGTAAGTAGGTAGGTAGGTAATATTCAACAAATTGGGATATAAAGAAGCTTGGCTTGGATGCTTCCCAAACTCAAATGCAGAGAAGCAAAAAGTAGAAGTTACAAGAGTTGTGGACAGTTACAAAAGGAGGTAAAGTAAGTCAAATAGGTTTGAAAAGTTATGTAAATGAATTCTATCCTTCAGAACTAATTACCTGTAGCTCAGAATCTGACCAGCTGTTGAAGTTCAAGTGGCCTGCAAACTTCAGTTTTATTGACTTCAGAGGCCCTTAATTATAGTCACCTCTTCTTTTGAGCGATCAACTTTCCAGTTTTTGCTTCAGAAGGCAAAAATTGTCTTCCTGCTCAGACCATTCCCTCTTGCAATCTCAATCTACAATGACTTTTATCCTTCTCAGGTCTCTTGCTGCTTCTTTCCTAGTCACAACGACCTTTCCCATATCTATCAACAGATGCTTCGGGCAATACAAAAATAATGTATACTTTTTTCTGGCCAGATTTTTGGTTTTGTTTGATTTCTAAAAATCTCCATAAATATATACCAGACTGCTTGGCATTTGAACTTATTTTAGTCATGCATGATGTGCCAAGATTATATCTCTGTGAGGTTCCAGGGCACTGTGTCTGAGATACTCTTCATTTATCTTTGCTTGTTCAAATTGTCTTTAAAGTGGTATAGATTCTTTGCACACAGGCGGCTTCTTCTAGAGCACTTTCTGGAGTGCCTATGTGACCACATAATAAAAAGCACACAAGCTATTTTAACAATTAAAGAAAATAGATACAATGATCCCCTCCAGCTACCACCTTGGATACCGAATAAATTAAGTCTACCCAACATAATTTCCCCCAACCCAAAGGGGAAGTTTGACACCTCCTACCAGTACTGTTCTTTTCCATGATCAAAGCAGCTGAGCCAATACCCCAGCTGTCTGTACTATCAGAACAATTTGTGTTTCATTTCATCCTGTTCAGCAAAATTATTGTTAAAATACACTACAATATTAATATTTTCCTGTAATAATTCGCAAGAAGGGACGTCCTGAAACATATGACATATTATTATTATTTTGACTGAAGCAACATTTTATTTAAAACATGTTTCCTATATTAATATTCAGGAATGAAGCAGAAATAACCCCCAAAGCAGCTGGCACTGGGGAAAAAAATAACTGGTTTATTCAGGAGGTGTTATTTCAAGTGTTGGTTACTCACCATTTTATAACTCTTAATTGTAGATCATATTTAAGGGATAACTTTTATTTTAAAGAGTTGCTATTTAATCCAGAACAGTGTAACACAACATAGCAGATGGTAATTAAGTGTACAGATTATGAAAATGGCTCTAATTTTTGCCCTTCGGTGTGGAAATCCCAAATATAAATGTTGCACTGGTGAGGCAAATGGCAGGAAAACTTAAAATAGCTTGCCATTCTATTTTGAGGAACAGAATTGAGGAATCAGATTCTTTAGACAGAAAGAGAATAATAATTATCAAACATTCCGAACAGTTTGGAATTTTAGATATCCAACTCCGTTAATATACCCAAGCTAACAAAGAAAAATTCTGAATGAGCCTAGGAATGTTCTCACCTTGGGGTTAGTTAACAGTGTGACATTTGCAATAGAAATCAGATTATGGAGCCAAACTGCTGTTGGAAGAAATATCCATCTGGTTCAGTTCCAAGGCAGGAGAAAGACACTGGAAACATGGAGGCTGATTGGAAAGATGGTTTAATGCCTTTCTCTCAGCTTGAAACTGAACCAGATGGATATTTCTTCCAACACTCTAGAAAAATTTTAATTTAAGATTATAAAGTTTAGCATATTTGCATATTGTGTCACTCATTCCAATATTTCTATATTTCTCTTTACATGAATCCCTGAGAGTTTCAGTGTTGAAGACACTATTTGTTCTTCTTACTCAGCCTCTACCACATTAACCTACACTTATGCTAACTCACATCTCACACTTAATCTTAATTAGTTGCTTTTCCCAAAGCAGTCCTTCCCATTGTGTATGAAGAACAGAAGGTCCAAAGGAAATAAAATAATTCACAGTACCAATGGAGATTTATTTGATAACGACAAAAATAATCACCATTAGATAGGGTGGATATAGCTAATGATAGCAGGAAAGTTCTTGCCAAAACATGACTTTATTCAAATTAGCATTTCCAGGCAAAAGTGTCTGTGTTCATAAATAATAGTAATGATCCTAAACAGCACATTATTTTCAAAAATCCTGCCAAGTGAGCACAAATATATCTTTGTTGGGAGTCCAGAATCTTATTTTCCCTGTAGCAGCATAAACCCTCTGGAACAAGGTTCCTTCTGAGATCCAGATGGACCCTACTCTGCTGTTACTTAGAAGACCCAGGCTTTTGGCAAGGAACAATGAAAGCCCTTACTTCATCCCATTTGGTCTGTCCCACATGCCATGCTTTATTTTTTATTGATCTTGTTTGTTTGTTTTGTTGTTTTTCTTTCTTTGATTGTTGAGAGCCAGCAGAGCAATTGGGAGACTCTCTGACCTTGGTTGTTTACCTTCAAATGTTTCATTACTCATTCTAGGAACATCATCAGTGCTAGTTTAGGTAAGTAGGTAAAACTAGGTAACATCATCAGTGCTAATATATTATTAGTATGATTGCTCACATTGTCAGAAAGATGTTTAGACTGGATTTGGCATTTTTATCCACCTGTCAAATCGTTCCCGAGAACCTAGGGTAGGTTGGTGTTATTATTTGTATGAATTTCAATATTCAATTTTTTCGCAAATAAAACAACCGTAATTATAATATTGAACTAAAATGTCAAGATCCTCTTTTTGCTTGATTGTTTCTAAATATTAAAGACAGGAATTCCAAAACAGTTATGTCCCACTTCTCAAAATATTTTAAACATTTACATGTAGGAAAAGGAAAAAAATTCTGAGGATATAATAATTGGAAAAGAATTTCATTTCCTAAGTAAAGGCATTTCCAAAGTAGCACATTAAAAGAATTTGGAAATTATAATCCCATCTCTACTTCAATAGGTGAATTTATGTGCATACCTGATGATGTGCAATTATTTCACCTAAAATCAAATTTAGCCATGTTTTAAATACAGTATTTCCAAGCTAGTTCTAGTCATGGGTACATTAGATGTTAATGCATATGGTTTTGCACAAATGTCATGAAATGAACATTGCATGAAATGACCACACTTGGAATATTGCATCCAGTTTTGGTTGCCATCATATGAAAAAAAACTTGAGACTCTAGAAAGAATTTAGAGAAGAAGAACAAAGGTGATTAGGAGATTGGAGGCTAAAACATGTATTCCAATATCAGAGGAAGTAGAAGAGCAGGAGGTCAACCTATTCTCCAAAACACCTGAAAACTGAACAAGAAACAATGGGTGGAAACTAATCAAGGAAAGAACTAACTTAGAACTAAGGAGAAATGTTTTGACAGTTAGTTACTTAGCTATTTAGTTTGTTAGTTAGTTAATCAGTGGAATGGTTTGTCTTCAGAAGTTTTGGGTGTTTCATCACCAAAGCTTTTTAAGAGGAGATGGCACAGCCATTTGTCTGAAATAGTACAGATTTTCTTCTTGAACAAGGGGTTGGACTAGAAAACCTCCAACATCCGTTCCAACTCTGTTATTTTGCTATTCTGTTAAATGTATATATGAATGTACATCAAAATATATAGCTTATATCATCAGAGACCTTTGTTGTTGTCAGTCATTCCAAAAGAAAAAAAAAGTAAAGGATGTTCTTTCTGAACTTGAAGGTTTACATCAAGATTATATATTTGTACCTCTTGTTCGCTTCCCCACTGACTTGCTTGTCAGAAGCCACCAGCAAAAGTTGCAAATGTTAATTGTGTGTCTATGGAACCACCATAATTTGTCAAGTGCCCAAATCATGATCTCATACCCATAGGGAAGTGGTGACAACTGAAACAATGTGGGACAATGGTAAGACCCTTCATTCAATGTCATCATAATTTTGAATGGTCAGTGACAGGGAAATCATTAAGTGAAGAATAGTTGTATTTGAAGATTTTGTTCACCTTTAAGACTGACCCAAAGTTTCCGAAATTGTTCCTCATCATTCTTGCCTGGCAAATTCTTTGTTCTTCTCAAGTACTGAATTACTATTTTTAGTAAATCCAAAATTTCTGCTTCTTTCCTTAATTCACCATGTTAACTCATTGACTCATTAACTCATTATATCAAAGCTGTATACCCTAAAGTTCCAGGGATATAGATGACCCTCACAAAATGGTTGGGGACATCTCTATAAGTTACAAACAATAAATAATATGCTATAAGAAAGGAAGTATTAAATGCATGATTTTCCAATCCATCCCATTTCAGATATACTAGAAATATTAGGAATAAAGTGGAATTCCATTCCTTAGAATGATGCTACCGTGTTTCCCCAAAAATAAGACCTACCCTGAAAGTAAGACCTAGCACTATTTTCTAAACCTGCCCTAATATAAGACCTACCCCGAAAATAAGACCTAGTGTAAATCTCCAGTTCCAGGAAGACTTTTCAGGGAGCAACCGTGCACCCATGAAACACCCCCCCTACACACTCACACCCACTATTTGGCACCATAAATATATAAGACATACCCCGAAAATAAGACCTAGTGTGTTTTTGGGAGCCAAAAAAAATATAAGACAGTGTCTTATTTTCGGGGAAACACGGTATCTTAGATTTCTTCATTCATTAAGATAGCCCATGAAAACTGTTCTGCTGATCATGCATCAGGAAAGAATCAAAACATATGTTTTTCACTTTTACTTGTTTTGGTGGTGCAATTCCAATTGGGACCAAATAGCAATAATGTCTGATGCAAATTAAAGATCTCCTTGCGAGCAGGCATCCTGGGGAACATTGATAGCAATGGTAGAATATCTCTATAGGATCTGTTCTCATCTCTCTTCTTTCTTCATTATTCTACATCGTTATGTCAGTGTAACATTAGAGCATTCTGACAATTATCATAAGAAGCTTGTTAGGGAAGGCTGGTGAAACTTAGTGTGAGATTTGCACTCATCAGAGAAGGTGGTCCTGACTTCTTCAGGCAATTGGTGGCTTGGTGGCATAGGCTGTTAAATGCCTGCATTTAAGTTCCAGCTGCCTACAATTACTGTAGGCTCGAATCCCACCAGGCTCAAGGTTGACTCAGCCTTCCATCCTCTCGGGGTAGGTAAATTGAGTACCCAAGATTGTTGGGGGCAATAAGCTGCCTTTGTAAAAAATGCTGCTTTGTAATAAGCAGGCATATACAATGGAATGAAGGCACACTGGGTTGTATCCCAAAAATTGTAAGCCGCCCTGAGAAGAGGAAGTGACAGAGAAAAGGTACATATAAATGTAATTAAAAAAAAATTGTAGGAAGCAGCAGAGCTGTGTACCTCACATAAGAAAGCTTTCTAATCAACCTCAAAACAACAATGAATTGATAACATTTAAAGAGGGATAATTATGAATAAACCTTTTGAGAAATCCTAACTTTAAAAAAAGTATTATATAATTTTTCATATATATCCAAACTTATCTCTCAATACTGAACACTTCAACAAGAGAATAATTAGGGAAGCCATCGAAATAGAGAAACACCCCATAACATGAATAAACGGGATGATACTTCCCGCCTACCAGACAGATTGGTTGGCTTTTTCATAAGACCCTGTGTGGCCGAGGTACTGGCTATGTATATGTCTCTCAGCCTTTTGTGTTGTGCCGACCTGGGTAATGGGCTGTGTTCTTCTGAGAACTCTTCTGAGTTCTATTGCTGTGACATCCTGGGTCTTGTGCTGTAATCTCCTGGGTCGTTGTCTGTGTTGCAACCTCCTGATGTTTTGTGTTGTAATCTCCTGAGTTCCATGATGTAGTATCCTGGGTGGAGGCTGTGATGTGACATTCGGGCCTTGGTTTGGCTCGAGTTTGAGGTCTGGCTATGTGTTTTGCGTGCGTGTCAGTTTGCTTAGTTTGGGGGTCGGAGGGTGTAGCAGCTGGAGTTGCAGCTATGGTCTGGTTTCTGGACGGTGGTTGCCTTTTGTCTGTGGGGTGGGCTTGGGTTTGAGTCTGGTGAGGGAGATTGGTGGTGGCATCATGTGTTATTTTGGGTCCGGTGTTGGTTTTCGTGGCTGGGACTCGTTTGTTGATGAGGGCTAGTTTCCAGATGTCTGGTGGCGGGAAGTATCATCCCATTTATTCATGTTATGGGGGTGTTTCTCTATTTCGATGGCTTTCGAGTTTCTCATAGATCCGGGTCTGCTGGAAGGTTTCCTACCCATAGAGGTAAGATATTTGTTTTCATAAATTTTCACGAGTAAAGGTATGTAGGTCTTGGTGTATTCAGGTCTTGTCCCATGTAAGATTGAGAATACCTTGGCAAAGTTTCGACGAAATCTCACTGAGAACAGAATTACACATCCTCACCAACGTATTAATGTCCAATGGATTCCAAAGAAGCACAATCAACCTAATCCCTAAGGGAGACTCCCCCTAAAAACCAAGACACAGAACAGGACAATGGCATTGCCCTCCTCCCTTACATCAAAGGCACCACAGATAAAATCAGCAAAATTCTCCACAAACACAATATCAGGACAGCCTTTGGCACTGACCAAAAATAGCCAACATCTTAAGAAACCCCAAAGACAAGATCCAGCTAGAAAACCAAGGAGTTTATGAAATACCATGCAAAATTTGCCCAGCCACATACATTGGACAAACCAACAGGAGAATAAATGCTCGCATCGCAGAACACAAACGCAGTCAGAAAAGAAGAAAAACTTCCTCCCTTTTCCAGCACCTTAAAGCCACAGGACATGAAATTGATTTTGAGGGATCCAAACTTACCTCCAACACTGAACACTTCAACAAGAGAATAATTAGGAAGCCATCGAAATAGAGAAACACCCCATAACATGAATAAGCGGGATGATACTTCCTGCCTACCAGACATCTGGAAACTAGCCCTCATCAACAAAGCGAGTCCCAGCCACGAAAACCAACACGGACCCAAAATAACACATGATGCCACCACCAATCTCCTCACCAGACTCAAACCCAAGCCCACCCCACAGACAAAGGCAACCACCGTCCAGAAACCAGACCATAGCTGCAACTCCAGCTGCTATACCCCCTCCGACCCCCAAACTAAGCAAACTGACACACGCTTATAAACACATAGCCAGACCAACTCGAGCCAAACCAAGGCCGAATGTCACATCACAGCCTCCACCCAGGATACTACATCATGGAACTCAGGAGATTACAACACAAAACATCAGGAGGTTGCAACACAGACCGACCCAGGAGATTACAAAAGGCGTCACAGCAATAGAACTCAGAAGATCATCACACAGCCCATTACCAGGTCGTTACAACACAAAAGGCTGAGAGACGCACCTCAGCCACACAGGGTCTTATGAAAAAGCCAACCAATCTGCATACATCAACTCCATCAACCAATCAAGAAGTAACAACACAACCAACTCTGGAGTTTAAAAGGGAAAAACAGCCACTATCACACACTTCTCCCAGAAGAACGAAGCTGAAGACACCAGCCTGAAGATGATGGATGAGATTTCGTCGAAACGTTGCCAAGGTATTCTCAATCTTACACAGGACAAGACCCGAATACACCAAGACCTACACACACACACACACACACACACACACACATATATAGATATAATTCTCTACATAACTCACATAACTGAATTTTCTTAAACTCTTTTAATCTATCCTACCCCATATCATTCACAGTATATTAAGGCAACTTTTCACAATCCCACACTATTGGGAATTCTTGTCACTTACAAATGGCCATCATGGCTACAAAATCTGACAACTGTAATCTCAGGACATCTGGAGTACACTAGTTTACAAAAGACTATAAACGACTAAATGTCTTGTTTTCCATTTGATGAGAGATTGTTATACAGCTTTCTATGCAGCTTTCTCTATGTTGCAGTTATGTTTATTTTCAAATAAACTATGAAATGGCACCATGAGAGGAGGTGATACTGATAAACATTACAATGTGGGTATTCTATTCTTTTAGTTTTCCTTCTACACAAACATTATGAATATTTATAGACATCAATACAGCACCTATAGATGCAAATAGCATGGTGAGAGCAAGACCCTTTGTCAATGCTTAGTATTCAAGCACCAATCAGTTGTTAGTCAACAGGCTGTTCTTCTGTTATTGTAGCCTGATCATTAGCTCTATAATTACAAGCATTTGGTTGACTGTTTCCTGGGTTATTTAGTGACACAGTTTGAAACTGAGTTGCTTTGATGCAAACTGTTCAGATTTTCTGGGAAACTCCTTGTCAAGTAAATATCTTTTAGACAAAAGATGATATAGAAAGAAGAACTAATCAATTTGATGGCACTGAAGCATTTGTTTTCCTGCTTGAAGACCTTCCTCTATAGATGAATTTTCAAGTGCTACATGATGCCTGGATAAGGTAGATGAAGACAGGGAATCACATACAAACTACCTAAGTATTAAAATAATTCTTCTATATCATACCTACACCAATGCATTCTTTGTTTTACTGTTATCATGCCTTCCCCCCTCCATATCCCCCAAAACAAAACTATAGATTTGTTCTTTCATTCTCTGTTCTTTTCCCATTGATTGTACCTCTAATCCATGCATGGATACTCACATCATACATGGATGTATGGATATTCACCAGTAGTGGGATCCTACCTTAGTTGCTACTGGTTCGGTGGGTGATCGCGCCTGCACGTGCGCACACCCCTACTGCGCACACCCCTAATAAGCCAATCAGCTGAGATAACAAAGAAATGAAAAGCTAGGAGCAACCCTCCCACTCTCCCATGCGCTTTTCAGTCTTTTATCTTCTCAGCTGATCATTGGAGGCTTGTTTTCCTCCTCTCAGCTGATCAGAGGCTTTTTTTTTTACTACCAGTTGGCCGAACCAGTCCGAACCAGTAGTATACTACCACTGATATTCACTCAGTATCCTATTGTTCCTATCCTATATCCTATTCACCCTACTATCCTATTGTTTCCCAATGATGTTAAAGGATTTACAAAGTGAAGAGGTTAACTGATGCCTCCTTTGGACTGCAGTATGGAGGGTTTGAAACTGAATAATAGAATAATAGAGTTGGAAGAGATCTTGAAAGTCTTCCAGTTCAGCTCCTGCTGAAGTGGGAGACCCTTTATCATTCCAGACAAGTGGCTGCCCAGTCTCTTGTTAAAAGCCTCCAGTGATGGAGTGCCCATAACTTCTGAAAGCAAGCAGTTCCACTGGTTAATTGTTCTCACTGTTAGTTCCTCACTGATAGGAATTCTTGGTTTGTCTTTTTTCCTATCTCCTGGGATGACCCAACTCCCATCAAGGGCTAAAATGCTGATGTGTATTGCAATCCCATGTCCCACAATCACAGTGACTGGGTTTTGTTGTTGTTTAATTAGTCAGTTATTGATAGGCAGAAAAAAGCTATGATTATCTTTGTTGGATGGATATATTAGTCCAATCCCAGCAACAAATATTGGGTCACAGATATTTTTGGATGTAGAAACAATGACCACACCACGTAAGGCTTTATTCCATGGTAGTGTGAGAAAATATCAAAATAGAATGCAGCAATCCATGAATAAGGAAGAACATTAAGGCAAAGAAATAATGACCTTGCACTCCTTCTGTCAGTCAGGAGACTCCAAGGAGATGACACCAAACAAACTCCTTATAACTAGGCAGCATCCTTAGGTCTACACCAAAGTCCCATTTTATAGAGAGTTTTGACCAGCTTATATAGTCTTCAGATCAAAATGAATCACTCATGTTTTAATGTCCTTGTTACTCTTGATTTTGACAAAAGCAAGAAGGATACATTTATCTTATCTTGTTCTTGGAATGTTTTGCCTATACTTAAAGGGGAGAATATTCCAAGGTTAAAGAGCATTTGTTTACAGAAGGTGGTGATGAGTCCATCTTAACGTTTTTGGCTGAAGTTGAGAAAACTCATTTTACTCCACACAATGTAGGACAAGATTCCTACAGTGTAAGACAAAATTCCTATAGTAGCAAAACACACACACACACACACACACACACACCAAGGGTTAGGGTTAGGGTCTTGTATCATCTTTTTCTGGCTGACAAATTTCATTAAAAAGCATAAGCTTTAATAAAATTCATTAGCTGGAAAAAGTGCTATCTAAGTCCTGATTTTTGTAATATATACAATCGTGTCCAACACCAAAGACAGGACTAAACAAAATATGAGTCGTTAGGGACTAAAATAAATCCTTGCTTAATTCAGTGTTACCTACTCAACCATTAGATGGGAATATAAGGTTCTATGTACCAAATACCTAAAGCAAACAGGAACATAACAATATTCAATTCCTCCTCACCAGTCTCCAGTGAAACTACCATTACTGTAACACATCATTACTCCATTATGCTTGCAAATGAAAAGCTGAGGAGCTGCAGAGATTAGATTTACCTATGGGAGAAGCACTGATACAGGACTTTCTGGTCTCTAGGTGAGGTGGATTATGTTGTATTATGGATGACATTCTAGGTTCCCTTACAGCAGAGGTGGGGAACTATGGTCCAGTGATGGGATTCAATTTTTTTTACTACCATTTCTGTGGGCATGGCTTGGTGGGCATGATGTGGCTTGGTGGGCATGGCAGGGGAAGGTCACTGCAAAATCCTATTCCCTCCCACTAACCTGCTTTCTGGCTCCGTTCTCCTGTACAGGTCAACAAATGAAGACCCAGCCGATCAGCTGGGACTCAAGAGGCAGAGAATAGATGGGGGCAGACCCAGTCAGAGGTGGTATTTGCCAGTTCTCCAAACTACTCAAAATTTCTGTTATCAGTTCTCTAGAACTGATCAGAACCTGCTGAATACCACCTCTGCTATGGTTCCTCTATGACTTGTGGATTTCAACTCCCAGAATTCAGTATGGCTGGCTCAGGAATTTTGGGAATTTAAGTCCACAAGTCAGAAATGAGCCATAGTTCCCTATTCCTGCCTTACAGGGGTCTCTTTGGGATGGGGTATATCCCAAGCCCCATTTTTCAAAAATAAGAGAAGTTCTCTCTCTCTCTCTCTCTCTCTCTCTCTCTCTCTCTCTCTCTCTCTCTTTCTATTTGGCTTTTACAAACCTTTACCCAGATGCATAGCCCATCACACATGACTGCAAATCAAATCTCTAATAAGGATTAGGATTGCTCAAATGTAAACATATGAGACTGCCTTTGTTAATATACTGTAGTGTTCCTCTGCAAAGAAAGAGGGTTGATTTCTCTCTTTTGAGAAGAATAATGGCATAACATCCTGTTTTGGGGAAATGGGGCAGGATACCTCCTAAAGAAAAATGACTTCCACAACATATGAAGCACTTCTAGAAGATGGAATAGATTGGGAAAAAGTTGAGCTTATGCTTAAATCAGTGGGATTTCTCTGTGACTGGGAAAGGGCTTTTATCTGGCAGCACTCACTTGGAAGCCTGCCAATGCAGTCCAGCAAGACAAAAATGAGGATAGAGAGGAGTTTGCTGGAGAGCTGAATTGATGTTCAATTTCCCTTTCTGTATTCCTGATACTAAAGGAAGGAAGCAAAACAATTCACTGGTCCCCAGGTCAGTGTATGGGGATTACAGGACTGCACCCAAAAGACAGCCAATGTGCAGACCTTTTCAAATCGTTCTGTCAATGTAGGTAAGCTAATGGAGCCTCTGGTAAGGTACATCCATTTTTATCCACTGTCAGTAATATTTATATATATACCTAAAGGTATATATATAAAACCAGCTGAGTTTTTGAAAAGCACCTACTGTACACCATCTTGTCACACTTCAGCTAAGCTTTTCTATGGGGACCACCAGCTTCAAACCAGTGGTGGTATACTATTGGTTCAGCCCGGTTCGGCTGAGCCGGTAGCGCCGAAGAGCAATGGAGACCGAACTGGTTCTCTCTGATGCTCTGCTGTTTGGCCCACCCACCTTCCCGGGCTCCCATAGTAACCTTTATGTCCTGCTTTTGAAGCACAGCTGCTTTGCGCGACACAGCAGATAGTCGCGTGGCAGCTGCTGAAGCGACAGGGAGAGTGCAGGCTTGCAGGAGGTGAGTCAGAAAGCCTCTGCGCCTGTGCAAAGTGTGCGTTTGGCATGCGTGTATGTGCAAAGCATGTGCAAAGCGCACCCACCAAGCCACACCCACTGAACCAGTGGTAAAAAACGTTGAAATGTACCACTGCTTCAAATGAGCTATAAGTTTTGTCAGTATTCTTCCATCTGTGTATTAAAATATCTTTCATGTTAGCCAAAAGAAAGAAGGAAGAGCATGACAAGGCTTAGTTAAAGCCCTCTTAATTATTCCAATGTAAATTTTAATCTGATTCCAAGCAACTAGCAATCACATATTTGTGAAAGTGTGCCTGTGTGGGTGTGGGTGCTGTTGAATGAGGGTTGCCTGCTGGCAACTGGTCCCTGCAGTTTTCCGGGCAAGATTTCAGAAGTGGTTTGCCTTCCTAGAGCTGAGAGAGAGAGTGCCTGGCCCAAAGTCACCCATCTGGCTTTCTGCCTCAGGCAGGTCCAGAACTCATGGTCTTCAGTTCACCAAACTGGCTCTTTGGAAAGTGAGCCAAATGAAAAACTTCAGGCTGTGCAGACCAGCCACATTTTGTGTTCCCTTTTGTGGGGTGGACTCAACCAGTTAAAGGAAAACTATCCCATTTAATAGAATCCTTCAGAGTGCAATAGTCCACAGGGACTATCTGTGTGCTGTGTTAAATACAGGAAGAAAGGAATACCTGAATAGGGCTAATCTGTTGGCATTAATTGCCTTAGAAGATATTATTTTCAGCTTGCTTGTTTCATTATAAGCAAACCAAAATAAAAATAAGCAGTGGGAGAGAGGGAAGATGATTGTAATTTTCCTCTTATTTTTCATTATGGGGGAGAGCGGGGTCTGTTTATTGTTCTCCCAATTATCTGTAATGAAAAACGGATTAAAGGGTCCGTTGTTTTTTTTAAATGAGCAGACTAAGGTGTTTAATAAAATGCAATATAGATAAACAAATTGTGGCAAAATGGAATAGCTTCACGAAAAGAAAAGAATTCAGGCATGTATCTAATTGTTAGAATCCTCAGAAAATAATGTAATTATCGCACACAAATTCTGATTAATGTTTCAATAAAACACCTCAACACCAATACATTTGAGCTGTAACACAAATATTTCTGTTAAATGCTGAAAAACACATTGCATCCCTCCCTTCTGTTTCTATTTGCTTTACCTTAACAATGATTTCTACATATTTTCAACTCATCAGCCTCATCTTATCCCTGGGGACCTCATTTTACTGGACAACATGCCTGGCACATACAGTAATGATGGACAGCTTCATATAAGTTTATAAAAATCACAGACCTGGATTGTATCAGCAGACCTATAGTAGCCCTTGTGCATGGATCATTGCAGTATAGAAAATACCCCCTATCTTACCTGCAATTACACTACCTCTGAGGTAGAGCTAAGGAGAACTTATTTAGTCTCCTGGATACTGGGGGACACTTTACTCTTTTAAAGAAGCTTATTATGTAGGTCACCATAGTTCACACTCTCCTTGTAGTAAAGTCATTTTTCTGTTGCCATGGGGAATCAGTGACTGTCTGCCAGATCACTGGGAGATAGTGGGGAAGCCTGATTCACTCCTCTTCCAGCAACACTGAGCACCATCTCAGCAGATGAGCACAGGTAGCCATCAACTTGCAACAAGAGTTGGGACCAGCATTTCTGTTGTTAAGCACAATGCATGTTAAGCGAGTCCTGTCGGACTTTTTTTTTCACATTGGTTAAGCAAATCAATATGGTTGTGAAGGGCATCATGCAGCCATTAAGCAAATCTGGCTTCCCCAATGACTTTGGAAGCCATCTGTGAAAGTTGCAAATGGTGATCACATGACCCTGGGATGCAGCAACTGTCATAAATGCAATCCAAGCACCCAAATTTTGTTCACGTGACTGTGGGATGCTGTGATGGTTGGAAGGGTGAGAACTGGTTGTAAATTACTTTTTTCAGTGCTGTTGTAACTTCAAACAATCACTAAATAAACAGTTGTGATTTGAGGAGTTACTATAGAGAAGGGGTGTCAAACTCAAGGCCTGCAGGCCGAACCCGGCCCATGGGGTGATTAAATCTGGTCTGTGGTGCCGGCCTGGAAATATCAAAGGGCTAGCCAGCGGTGCCTCTGCCAACCAAAATAGGCTACAGTGGGCCTCATGGGGCCTCCGCACAGCCCATTTCGGCCAGGAAAATGCTGCAGGAGGCCATAGAGACCAAAATCAAGACACGGGAGGGTCTTGCATTTTGGCAAGCAAAGTGCTGCAGGAGGCCATCCAGGCTGAAAACGGGGCATTGGGGGGGTATGCATGCCCCCCATGCCCCATTTTGGCCAGCAGGCTGCTGCAGGAAGTGTCCATCTCATCTCCCCCCTGCTTCTCACCCCCCACTGGCCCCCACAGAGGAGAACTAAAATGCCCTTGAAAAAATCCAGTTTGACTCTCCCTGCTATAGAAGGTTTTTTATGTCTATGGTAAGGAGAAAACACATCTTGCCTCTGATCCCTGCTGGCAGTGACCACAGAAGCATCTGGTAGGTTGGTGGATTATAATTTGTATAATCAGGGACAACAAGTTCATGGACTCCATCCTGAAATGGAAGCAGAGGGGCTTCATCAAGGAAGTTGGCACTGTCTCAGCCTTTGCCAGGCATTGTGATACATTTCCTTGAAGCATTTTCCTGCAATAGATCAGGTGATTTCCAGGAACCACATATTAAATATTCTTGTCACTAGAGGATTATCTTTTTTTTAATGTCTGGACTCTAGCTGTTGTGTATATTACAAAATCTAGCAGTAAAAAGTTTTCCCAACTCTGAATTCAAAATGAGAATTTGGGGGTTCTTTTTTTTATAAAAATTGATGTATACATTTTTTTCTTTAGAAAAGGATTTATAAGGAAACTTTATGATACTTAAAGTTCCATAGAGGTGGGCTATTTCTCCATATAAAGCATGAGGACCTAAAGGAGGGAAAACTCTAATTTCAAAAACATCTAATTATTCATCTATTAAGATGTAACAGTGATGTATCATGTTAGCTATTATCAAATTAAGCTCAACAGGTCAAAAAACTGAACATTCAGAACTTAATTCATTTCACTATAATTTTCTGTTGCACAATATGTTTTTAACTATATTTTAGCACATTATCAAGAACTGGTCACAAAAGTAATCCATAAGTGGTTATACACCATGCTAAATTTATGCTATATAAATTACCACCTTCCTAGATTATGCTAGTGGGAGTGTAAACAGATTGCTACAAAGTTGATAATATATACCAATGTCGAATTAGTTGGTAGCTTAGGTTGCATTTTTTTAAAAAGAAATTCAGAATATAAATACTTTCCACAGTCCCAAAGGTGCTTTTTCAGGAGGCAACTGGACTTTCTTATTTTTCTTTTGAAGATGTTTCATTTCTCATCCAAGAACCTTCTTCAGCTCAGAGCTCAGAGCTGAAGAAACTTCTTGGATGAGAAGCAAGACATCTTAAAAAGAAAAACAAAAAAGTCCAGTTGCCTCTTTAAAAAATCACTATTGGGACAACTGACTGAGAATCTCCATAAACACTTTCCACAGTGAGTCCTGAACCAGATTTACTATATATATTTTCTAATGCACATAAACTAATCAAAGAAAATAAACGGATTCTGTCTTCTTATTAGCTGTTAGGTTTGTTATTAGAAAATTTTAAATAATAAATTCCACTTTTCACTGAATCATTTCAGTGATATTAAAATAGGAGAACTAACATTACATTAAAAAAACTATAATTGAAGGGAATACTGAGTCAAATGTTATCTTCATTTATTAGCAGCATTAATATTTTTTATAGATTTATAACATGTGTATTGTTTTGGACAGGGATATTGAACATGGATGCTAAAAATCTCCCATTAAGATTACATGTTCATGTCTAGATCCCAATTATTAAACCAATTTTTTTTAAATCATTTGTTTGGTTTTTCCTTTTCAGCTGTTTATTGTTATTGTTCTTAGGTAGTGCTTCTTCATTTTTCAAAATAAATAATCATAGAATGAGATGGTGGAATTTTGTTTTGTGATTTGAGCTTTTTAGAACTGAAATGAGAATAATATTTTAAATACTCTTATATGGAAAAAAAATCTATGAATAAAACACAATCTTCCTGAACCCATCTCCTTTATTAAAGATTTTGAATTGAAGGAAGTGAAAATTAGACAGGCATAGATGGAAGTCTTAAAGCTAAATGGGTTATTCACTGTATAACATCTATAGACAAGGCCTTATTCAGAAAAAAATCACCCAACAAATGCTTATTGACATTGCCCCCCTATATTATGTTGATGCTTTTAATGCCTAAATTATGGTTGGCAATCTTTTCAATCTTGAGGCTTGCATAAGTTGCCAGCAGAGGACTCAAGAATTCTCCCAACACACACACACACACACATACCTTGGAGGGGAGGGAGGGAGGGAGGGGTGGAGAGAGAGAGAGAGAGAGACAGAGACAGAGACAGAGAGCAATCTTTTGTATAAATAGCTTAATCACACATCTTTTCACAGACGTCATCCCTCTGCTTTCTTTATTTGCCTCCCTTCAAGAAATCCACTGCAGATTGCCGAATTCCTTTTCCTATTACATCCTACCAAATCAAGCACATAGTGTCAGGATCACATTGGATACTTTCATCCCATTAATAGCAATAGGGAAACAGCAATTTGTTGTTTTTTCTCCTGTCTGAGCATTGTGATGTCAACAGTAGCAAAAGTGGGAAATCTGCATTTTTTTATAGCCAAAAGTCTCCCTGGCTCTTGAATGCAGGTTGCCCTTACAGGATCTAATGCCAAATTCCCAGAGTAGAATGTGCTAAACTGTACAAAAAGAGTTATGTTTCCAAATCCTGGATTTGGAAAGAACCTCAATAATCCTTTAACCTAACCTACTACCAACATAGAAAATCTATCACTAAATGTCTATGGAGTCATCCAGGTCATGGTTGTCCCAAAGGTGCTTTTTCAAGAGTCAGCTTTGAAGACGTTTCGCTTCTCATCCAAGAAGCTTCTTCAGCTCTGTATAAAATCCCTAAGATATGACAAACCAACTTCTGCTAACATGGCCTCTCTTCCCACAAAAAATATTAGTCCTGTCCTTTTCAAGGTAATCTATTTCACTTTAATCAACTCTGATACAACTCTTAGGTCTTTCCTAAGGCTAGTCTTTATCATTTGAACCATCTGTTTATAATGTTTTCTGTCTCATTTTCTGCTCTGAATTCCTATGATTTATGAATCGTATTCATGACATCATACCATTTTTTGATAATTCACTGCTTAGTTTGCTCTATACTGAATGATCAAAACTGTCTGATTACTCCTAGATAGGGTTTTCTTTTCCAGCCAGATATCAGTGCAAAAATCCAATAGCCAACTGAGGCTACAATTCTTGCCCTTTCCATATGAAATGTTCCAATTAAAGGTAAATATTAGCTATTTATTTTTTTAAAAAAATATTCATTCTGTCTCTTGCTCCTAAACTGAACTGTGGGAGGTGCAATTTGCTGAACTAGAGTCCCCAAATATTTTACTTTTAGTATCCCTTTTCCCCTCTTTCTTCATTATGAAGTTGCCAAGCAACAATTTATCAGTATCATGAGCTGGAAAATGAAAATATGATTATATGAAGAGGAATTGAAAGAGTTTTCTCCCTCTTCACCATATTATATATGGCATCAAATGCATAAATCTAAAACAATTCTTTTCTTTCAAATTATTCTTAACTTTTAAGTAGAAAAAACAATGTTTCTGGTGGGAGTGTTATAAATGGAGAAGTCTCATCCAATACTATCAAACGGATTAAAATGTAGGCATTCAAGGGAGGGCTGAGGCCTTTTTATATGGCAGGGCAAAAAGCCAAGAATTAAATTTAAGCTATTACAAGATGCAAGGTCAAGAGAGGGATTTGCACTACCTAATTGGGAATTGTATTATCAAGCTGCAAGTTTGATGTGGGTGAAAGAATGGATAACATTGAGAAATAATAGATTGTTAACTTTAGAGGGTCATGATTTGTTACTAGGATGGCATGCTTTCTTATGGTATAAGGGAACTAAAAAACAAGGATATTTTAGAAGACACTATGTTCGAGAAGCTTTATTTTTAAATTGGGAAAAAACTAGAAAACAACATTATAAGCAAATTCCATTATGGGTATCTACTATTGAAGCTTTTTCATATCCAATAATATATAAGAAGGAACAAACAATTAGATATGGAGAGATTTTAAATGAAAAGGGTGAACTCAAATCGCAAACATTACAAGAACAAGGAATAAAATGAATTGTTTTCATATTTGCAAATACAATCTAGATATGATGAGGATGTTAGGACTGAAGGTATTTATAAAAAACCAACTGAACTAGATAAAATTTTGATGGGTATGAATGAAAAAGTGATTTAAAAACTCTATGGTCATTTATTAGAAGTTAGAATGGAAGAGGAGCAGGTTAAGGAAACAATGATTGCTTGGGGGGAAAAATTTCGGTTATGGGATAGATTTAGAGAGATGGCAAACACTATGGGATTAGAATTATAAAATGACAATGTCAACTGCATATAAAGAAAATTTGTATAAGATGTTTTACAGGTAGCACCTATCCCCGAGAAGGATTGCAAGAATGTTTAAGGACAAATCGGATAAGTGTTGGAAATGCCATCAAATACCTGGCTCCTACTACCACATATGGTGGACTTGCGCTGATGCTAAAAGATACTGGACTAAAATCCACACATGGTTGGAAAAAATGACACAACAACATATAGACTTGAAACCTGAGAATTGGGAATTGTACCAGAGACACTTAACAAAGAACTGAAATATTTGACAGCTGCCAGAATTGTATTTGCTAAAAATTGGAGAAATGATAAGATACCTACACAGGAGAAAGTGATTAAGAAGATTTTGACTGTGCCGAAATGAGTAGATTAACATTTGAAATTAGGGATCAAGAAGAAAAGCAGTTTTATAAGATATGGAATATGTTTATACAATGGTTAGATAAATGATATAGAACTATAGAGTGTATGATGAGAGAACTGAGACTGAGACTGACCGACACACTTGAAATTGAGATTGGTTTATGTATTGTATGTTTGTTTGTCTTGTTTGTTTTTTGGAAAATAATAAAACTTTTATATATATAAAAAGGAGGGCTGAGGCCTTCAAGAAGTAACAAAATATATATTGTCATATCACAATGTAAACTGCACTCTTTTATATACTTGTGTGTCATATAACAGGGTACGTACAAATCGGTAGCACTTGTGATATCATGGCACAGAACATTCATTTTTGGCATCTTGTAAACTATGACCAAAGTGTCTGTATCATGGTGGTTCAGTGGTTAAGATGCTGGGCTTTTGGCTGGAAAGCCAGCAGCCCAGGTTTGAGACCCGAGCGCCATGCAGTGGGTTGAACTCCTGTCATTACCCTAGCTCCTGCCAACCTAGCAATTTGAAAGCATGCAAATGTGAGTAGATAAATAGGTATGCCTTCAGTGCGAAGGTAGCAGTGCTCCATGATGTCACACTGCCCACATAACCACAGAAATATCTTTAGAGATTGCTGGTCCAATGGCCTTGAAATGGAGATGAGTACCATCCTCTAGAGCCGGCATCGACTAACAAAGTAAAATCCACAGGGATTACTTTACCTTTTTTTTTTTACTGAGACAAATGCTTGTTGTTGTTGTTTGGTTATATGCAGGTTAAGAAGTTTAAATGGTACTTCTCAGAATGCCATTGTAAATTTATACAAATTATTCATGTTTGCTTAGTCATCTTGTGGTACAATATATAATCTGGATTGGATATTTATTCCATTATAGATTTTTTTTACCCTGCACTAGTTCAGAGTTATTACATGAGAAAGATCCTGTTTGAGGGTTTTATGGCATGTTGCTAATGTTTATATTTTTCCATCAGCTTAGTTTCTACAGTGCATCTTATTTGCATTTCATTCAGAAAACATTCAATGTTGATAACCAAATTAAAGAATTAACAGTTAGGGTGGCTAAAAGGGAATGTTTTCAATAAACCAATAATTAATCCTTTCTATAAACAAAACTGGGACAGTATAATAAATTACCAAGTATTTTATTCTTTGCAATCCCATAACTGCTCTGTTCAGATGTATAAAATATTAACATTTCATAGTAAAATTATCACTCCTAATTGATTTCTTAATTAAAATGGCAGTATATTATAAACTAATGGAGAAATGAAACTTATTTATAAATGTTTACATTTATTTTAAGCATTTATTTGCCTACCTTCCTGACCAAAACCCTCAGCTGAAATATATTTAGCTCACGATCTTTAGTTGCACACTTTCTGTGTTTGGAAGTAGTGATCTCAGGGTATAGGAACACCTGTAACTCTATTGGCATCCTCAGCAGTGGTGTGTTTCAAAACTGTCTACCACTGGTTCAGTGGGCGTGGATTGGTGGGTGCACTTTGCATGCATGCACACACTTTGTGTGCACATACAAACCAAATGTGCACTTTGCACAGGTGCAGAGGCTTCCAACTCACCTCCTGCAAGCCTGCATTCTCCCGGTTGCTTCAGCAGCTGCCGTGTGGCACTCTTCTATGCCGGGCAAAGCAGCTGCGCTTCAAAATCAGGGAATAAAGGTGAGTATTGGAGGCCGGGCGGGCAGGTGGCCCAACAGCAGCGGCGGAGAGAACCAGTTTGGTCTCTGCTGCTCATCAGCACTACTGGCTTGGCAGAACTGAGCCAAACCGGTAGAATACCACCACTGATCCTCAGTCAATTTTAGAGTAAAACCTGCAAAAAAATATCTATTTTTCCAAACCTCGAACTGTTCATTGATTTTTAATTTTGATTTTAATTGTATTGATTTTACTGACATATATTTTGCAATGTAACCTGTCTTGACTGCTTGTCCAAGCAAAATGGCAAGATAGAAATGAAATGTGAAATGGATGCTTGAAAGCCAAAACACTTCGCAAAAGCCAGCCCTAATTAATTGTGTTGAAATTTGCTGCAAACTGGCAGAAAAATTTCTAAGACAAAAGTTGAATTTGAAGACTCTGGTTGCAAAAAATCTGTAACTGAAAGAAGTGGAATCAGGAAGAAATAAGAGCTTCCAGAGAGAACAATTAAATGAATATTAAAGGGAAAATAAAGATTCTTCTGTTGGCAGCTTGGAATCATATTTAGAATCATATCTGTCCTTTGCAGAGGTAACATATGGGGTATGAAAGAATGTATGAATAAAGTTCAATATTCACAAATGTCTACTGAATTTTCTATTATTTGTGGATATTTTTTGCCAGTATCAAAGTCTATTTATGTGGTTGTTGAGCTCACTAAGAGATGACAATGACTTGATAGACCATAATTAGTCAGTCTCAATTGTGCCTTCAAATCCACAAATGTACTATCCACAATTTACTTATTAGTTAATTTTTCCTTATAGAGAATAGACTAGCCTTGGAACAGATATTATCTGTTATGCTTCAGTTTGTTACTTTCTTCCTGCAAACTCCATTCACTGCTTTCCACTCTCCCATCCCACAATTTCTGCCTTATTTGATACAAAATAACAACAAGTGTGGTTATCTCCATGCCTATGTAATGGATGGATCTATATGCAGATCCTGCAACCTGCATTTGAGAATGTATAATGGGAGAACTGATTTATCTGGGTGACAAGGAACTTTTAGAGTTCCCTGTTCTCTGGCTGAAAGATTTGGTCAGAGAATTGTAAATAAGTTAAAACTCTTGTAGAATTTAAGTCCAACTTAGGGAGTATCTGTGTTAAATAGATGCTACTTCAAGAGGCATATTCAGACATAACATATAGCTATTAATAAATAGAACTGTCTCTTGATCATCTCACTCAGCTTTAAGTTTTTTCAATAATATCATAGATTGTCATGAAAACTGCCCAGTTCTATGATATCATTTCTTCCAGATGAATTTGGCATCATTTGGTATATGTTTTGGGGAACAATCCTGGGAGCAATATGAATTATCCAAGCTCTAAATTGAATTTGTCATTCAGTTCCATTTGATTCAATTCAAGTGTGTGATTTAATCAAGTGATTCAAATTGAATTGTGAGGTCTATCATTAAATTGATTAAATTCTGAGTTTCAGTTTGATCCATCAAATCTATTTCCATCAAATCTTTAAACTGATTCAAAGCCACCTGATTAAGTTTGATATGCAAAATGGATTTGACAATTCAATGATTTGATTTGAAGGGGCAATTCAGTCAAATTATCTCTGAACTAATCTTTGTCCTAGAGGATATACCAAACAATATTACACAGAGAAAATATTAATTTTCAGGAAATGTTCACATCAATTATAATTAAATTGTTTGCCCATGAAAAGAAATGTTGCCCATGGATAGGAATGTCGCTTTATAGCCACTATCTGAATCTTGGAAAATATATGAAGAAGGCTATCATGAATTCCTAGAAGGGTGAATTTGAATATCAGAAAGTAAAATAAATATTATACTTTCTGTTGGTGTTGGAAAAAAGAATATTCATACTGTTTCAGCAAAAACATTTCAGGCAGCGAAACACATTTCTAGGTCTATACATGGTCAATGGAGTATTTATCAATGGAATGCTATTAATTCCAACATGTATATGAAGACTTTGGAGGTCAGTTAGAAGTTTGAAGTCTGGTATCATCTGTATGTAGATAAGACCTGGTTACAGAACATACACTTCCCCCATAAACACATAAACACACACACACACACACACACACACAAACGTACACACAGAGGGGGGAAATAATATATAATTTATATCATCTATATGTAACTTTTATAAAGGATTTTGAGCTGGATTGGAAATACTTTCAAAGTCTTGTCATAAGGGAGGCTGATAGTATCAGATAGGAATGAAAAAGTTCAAACTGAGGCTTAATTATTATTTACACATCAAGCTTCTTCTGGGTCTTGTGTTGTCACTGGTCAAAGTTACACTGCCCCTGAAGAAACAGAACCATGATTTGGGAGTCTGCCAGGACTTGTGGTTCTTGCTAGATCAGCAGGTCAGTTCCAGCTAGTGCTTTCGATTACATCCTTCCTTGTGGTAGGAGCAACTGACTGTGATGGCATATATATTGTTCTGCAACATGATCTACATAGGATTGCCATTGAAAGGGTGCCAAGAATCTTCAGTTGGAACAAAATGTTATGGCCCAGTTTTTCCTATGTTGGTTTATGGGAGCATGTTACACTTATTTTGTGGGCCTTGCATTGACTGTCCATTAGCTTCCAAGTGTGATTTAAGGTGATTGTTATGACCTATAAAGCCTTTCTAAAAAATCTTAGTGCTAGATTACCTACAGGGTCACATATCTCCATTGGAGTCTGACTGACCCCTTTGATCTTACTAGGAGAAGCCCATTTCTGGGAGGTCAGAGAATTGGCAACCAGAGAAAATACACCCCATGCATCCTTTGAATTGCTTGGTTGATTGGCATTGATTGGTTTCAATATTATCCTCCTCCCAGAAACTGCTGAAAACTGAGATTTTCTGGGGCAATTTTGGATGCTAATGTCAGGATTTGTATTATTATTATTATTATTATTATTATTATTATTATTATTATTGATTATATTGTTTTTCTTACTTGTGATCTACCAAGAGTCTATTTATGATTGTGATGGGAAATAAATCCTGAAAGTGAAGAAATCAATTTGGGTGATTTTTAAGAATCGGTATGGGAGAAGAGTAAATCCCAGACTTAGAAAGATTCTCAGCACCTTCTGTGTTGATAGCTGATGCTTTCAACTACTGACCTGACTCTAATTGTCCCTTTTGGACAAAAGTTATTGAAACAGTGGCAAGGAATCAGTCATAGGAAACAGATTATCCATATGATATTTTCAGTCTGGTTCCAGGTATGAGCATGGGAATGAAACAGCAGTAGTTGCTCTGTTGGAAGAGCATATGGCTTCTGGTTTTATTAGAGTCTCAGTACAATCTCTATGGAAATATCATGATAGAACATGTACAGAAGGGAGCCAATGTAGCCTTACAAAGAATGTAGCCTTACAAAGAGAGGATAAAATGTCAATGCATGTAGAAAATGCTCTAAAGAAGATTGGAAGCCTCTTCTTTATAACTTTTTTTTCTGTGCTTTTTCATTCATTCATTCATTCATTCATTCATTCATTCAACCTTTCTTAACTTTAATTTTGAACTTTTTTCAAAAAAATCATTTTTAAAAGGAAACACCCTGGATCATCCCAGAGGGGAAGGAATTGGAGAAGGTTTCAACTCATTTCAAATCTGGTAGATTTCATAATAATTCTAAGTTTTTCCCCAGAGTTTGTCTCTTGATAGGGAAACACTATTAATGAGGGAGGTTTCCTGAATTAAAGTTTAGTGGGCAGGTGAGGTTGTGGCCTTTGTTTAATTTCAGCTAGTAAAACAGTTGAGGTTTTACCTGGAACACGAGAATCTTGCTACATTGATAGCTACCATTATCACTATCTAAACAACTGCAATGTGCTTTACATGGAGCTGTCTTTGAAGACTACTTAGAAACTACAATTAATGTGGAATGGTGTGGCCCACATAATGGTAAATACTAATTACCTAAAGCAGCAGCCTCCAACCTTTTGGGCACCAGGACCAGTTCTGTGGACTGGAGGAGGCAAGGCTTCATGTGCTGCTTGTATCCTGCAGGTGCAGCTTTGCTTGTTTGCAAGCCCAGTTTCTGGCATGCTGCAGACGAGTGCCAGTCCATGTACCAGGGGTTGGGGACCCCTGACATAAAGTATATTATACTCTGGTTGTATGCTCTACATTGACTATCTATTGCTTTCTGGATACAATTCATACTGTAGTTTTGGCTTATCTTGCCACCACAGTTGACCTGTCTGATCTCTCTGAGAATTAGAGTTGCAGCTTCTTTAATAATACCTTATAAGCTTTCATTCTGCAAAAGACAAAGATAATTTGAATTACCTGGCTTTCCCTCTTCTCCTTTAACTAGCTTTTTTCCCTCTTTTTTAATTCAAGTAAATTTTGATGATATTGTGATGACCTGGGGTGTGATACAAAGGCAACACAGCCAGATAATAAGTAGGAATCCCTTTATTAGCTCCAAACTTGCCCCCAAGGTCCTGGTTACTTTCTGGTCTGGAAAAACTCACCCAGGGACAGCCTTTGGCTGCAGCGATTCAAGTCCAAAATGTTATCAACAGAAAACTTTAACTATAAGCCCAATCAAGGCAAGATGAGGTAATTAATCCAGCAGGGCAAGAGAAGGAATTCCAGAAGTGAAGGAACAGCAGTAAATCAGTTGGGAGGATTCCAGGAACACAGATAATCACAGTCAACACAAGATAAACTCACATTTGTTCCCGGAAAACGTAGCTCTCAGCTGCCTGTCCTTTAAACTCTCTTCCCAGGTGTGTCTAGTGAAGGGAATCAGGGCCCTTTCCTCCCCCATAAGCCACACAACCCTCATTGCTCTCTTCTCCGTTCTTCCCTGCATGCCCTAGGATGAAGAGGGGTGAGCCTGGGTCTTTTTCTGAACTCCCTCTCCCTTGTTCTACCTCTCCCCTGTTCTGTCCAGCCAGACTTTGCCCTTCCCCAGTTTCCTCCATAGCTAATGGAGCCACACTCCCACTCCCTGTCAGCTGTTCATCTTCCTCCTCGGATTCAGATTTCAACAGGGGCATGACAGATATATTTATTGTGAGATAGGATTTTAAAATCATTATGAATTTCATAAAAGTTAAATATAAAAAAACTAATATCAGAACATAGAAATGTCCAGTCAGGTGTAAGTATATATTGGTAAATTTATACAGCTGCCCATCTCACATACATGATTCTGAGTAGCATGTGTATGCTTTCAATCAAGTTTTCTTAACTGGTTTCATTCATTCTGCTTCATTTCTCTAGATTCCATAGCTTATGCGATACCTGAAAGAGCTTTTGTGTCTTTGGGATGACATAAAGTTGTTGGGGGAGGAAGATCACCGGGATGGTGCAGTTAAAGTCCCACTCAGTGGTGGGATTCAAATAATTTTACAACCGGTTCACCCAGGATCAGGTTGGCTGTTGTGGGAGGCATGGCCAATCCCCGTCCTCCAGCTCTGCCACACATGCAGGATAATCCTCCTGTGATGGCCAACTTGACCCAGAGTGAACCAGTTGTTAAACTGCACACACACACCCAGTCAAAGTGGATCCTGAGTGGTCTGCTGCAATGGAGAAACAGGCAACAGAGTGGTTGGCATGAGGGATGGGGGAGGGAAAGTGGCCTTCTTCTTCCCTCATGCCGGCCACTTTGTTGCCCATTTCTCCATTGCAGCACAGCACCCAGAATCCATTTTGATAGTGGGGGGTGGGTAATTTAACAACCGGTTCGCCTGAACTGGTGTGAACAGGCTGAATTCCATCACTGGTCCCACCTATTTTGTACATGCTTTGTCATCATACATACAAAGGGGACAGTGATCACATTTGCTCTTACTGACACCTCTCCTCCAATGGAGATGCCTATCCAATGTGACTTGTCAAAATTGTTGACTCTTTGCGGTAAACATCTTGCTGAGGCAAATCAAAGCTACTTCACTCAGCCCTAATGAAAATATGAATCAGGTAAATTGCTAGATCTATAAAGGAGGAGGAGTGTGTGGAAATCAAGGGACAAAACAAATTAATTCTTGCTCCAGGCAAGAATTCACCACTAAACAAAATATCAGCATGTTGTTATAAGAAATGAGTAAGCTGTGCAGTGCTGTGCTTATTTCATTTAAGCTTCAGATACTGTCTCCTTCACTCAGTTCTCTGAAACTCAGTAGAAAAAAATACTGCCATCAAATATGCATGAGCTTCAAAGAAAAAAGAAAAGAAAAACCCTAAACTCATTTTAATAAATAAAAAACTATTTTTCTGCATATGGATAGTGACATTTATATTAGTTCTACTTAATGTACATTGATTGAATTAAAATGTGTCTTTTATGAATAAAGCGCCTAGCTTAAGGAAATGAAACACCATCAGTTTTGGCGCAAAGCAGCCAAACACTAAGGTGTGAGAATTTCACTGGTTTTATAAAATTTATTTCTGCACCTCAGTGTTTGCCAGTCATGGCAGGAATATCTACAAGAGGGGTACTTTATGTTTTCAGAAATACAAGCAAGCTTAGAGAGGATTTGTCTTCCTCTAAGCAATACAACTGTCAAAGTTGTACATAATTTAACACTCTGCCTTATGCATTTCATGAACTTCTATCTTTAATGAAACATTTTTCAGAAAATAATCAAGGCCCCTTTCTCTAGCTTTACTCTATTTTTTTCAAGCACATACTATTGAGCAGTACTGTTACCAACAACACCTAATTCACTATTTTATTTCCTAATCTTATATATTTATTTCTTCAAATTCATTATAGCTGCCCATTTCTGATGGACTCCCCGTTAGAGTAATAATAATAATAATAATAATAATAAAAACAAAAACAGATAAAACATAAAACCACAAAGTCATCCCAGACTAAAGCTATCTTCAAAGTAACAAAACAAAATAAAATACCACCCCACGTTGCAATGATACATTAATAAATTAATCCTCAGTCAATATTTCATAAATTTAGCAAATCATTAATCATCCCACTTGGCAAATAAAATGCTGAGCCTAGGATAAATTTGATTTAATTTAACAGAATAACAGAACAACATATTTGGAAGTGACCTTGGAGGTCTTCTAGTCCATTAATTAGCTGAAAGCTCCAACCTCAAATACATTCCCATGTACACCACAGATGTACACAGGTTATACAGATAAATGCAGAGTGATCTCCAAAGGTTAGTGGGATTTTAAGAGCTTGCCAAAAATGTCAAAGAAAGTTGGCATGGTTAGAAATGTGTGTCTCCATTCTTTAAATCTAAAGAACCAAGATTGCTTTAAAGGAAATAATCTGCACCTTAAATTAGTCTTAAAAACAGATTGTGAGGAGGTATACTAATTAACATCAAGATAATATGCTGCCAGCATCATCATCCCATGAAGACAATATTCTGTGGCAATTGCAACTTTCAGAAGTCAGCCTTTAGAACAAAACACACACACAGAGCACTAACCCAGTGTCCAAAGCATGAAAACGTGTGGCTAAATCCGAGACACACACCCTATCAGCTACAGTGAATATAAAATGTGCCATGCCATGCTGTTAATTGAATATCTAGCCTTTAAGATCAGGTCTAAAAATACTCCAGTGCTGTGAACCTGATTTCTTAGGCCAGAGAACTCAAGAATCAAGTAAAGTTTATTTCTAAGGACAGAAAAATCTCTGTGAATAAACTCCCACCGACTTTTTAAATAGTTGTCTATATTATCTTATAATAAGGTCCAAAGATCCCACTTGTATTTTTGATTGAAAAAGTCAACTGGAGCTAAGAGTAGATGTGCCTTTCCTGTTTGCTTGTTATTTGTTTGGACCACTCACTTCTTCCTGGGTGCAGAAATGGATGAGGTCAACTTCCTCCCACTCTCAGCCCAGAGCCCTGCCTCTGCCTTTGCCAATTTCAATTCCAAATTGCTGATTTTTCTTGTTCAAGCCAATTTGGTACAAATAGAAGAGAGTATATGCAGCTCAAGATTGAATTGTGGAGTACTCTCTAAGTGTTGGCAGAATGTTGGAGGCTTGGCCTCCTCTCTAAAGAGTGTGATGGCTCAGTGGTTAAAAACACTGAGCTTGTCAGCTGGAAAGTTGACTGCCCAAGTTCAAGGCCCAATCACCATGCAGGGTAAAGGCCCAATTGCAATGCGGTAAATTCCCATTACTTACCTTAGTTCCTGCCTAGGAAATGCTAGCAGTTCAAAACATGCAAATGCAAGTAGATAAATAGATACCACTTTGGTAGGAAGGTAACAACATTCTATGTGCCTCAGCATATAGTCACAATAGTCACATGACCATGGAAGTGTCTTCAGACAATGCTGTCTCCCTCTGCTAAGAAATGGAGATGAGCACTGCCTTCTAGAGTTTGGACAGGGGAAACCGTTACCCATACTGTTGTGTTTGCTTGTAGACCTTTCATTATCAGATTAAGTGACATCTTCAGTGTAAAACTTTGTTCCGTTCTAATAGCTGCACTGGTTATGCTTGACTATAGTGTCTGCAGTGCCCTCTCCCCTGCAGGTTTCATAGCCATTCAACCAGAGCTGCAGTTGCCACTTTTTATAAGCTTGTGTTGTCAATGAAATGTCCTCAACCCTAAAAGTCTATGTCACATTCAGTCCTTATCTCTCCCAATGGACATCCCCTTCCATTGCTGCTGTCCTCATTTTCCCATCTCCTGCCCTTCATACTGCAAGGCTTCCCTTCCTTTTATTTTTTTAAAATATCCTTAAGTTGCAGCATAGGGACAAAGCACTATTTTGTTTCTATGAAATTGAACTATCTCTTCTTTTTCATTATAAAAGATAGAAGAAGGTAGAAGGCAAAGAATTACCTGCCCTCCTGTTGCCTTGATTACTGTAACATTGAACAACAATATTACAATCAGAAGGAAAAGAAAAACAAAGGACCTGTTTTAGCATTAAAGGAGATAATGTAGGAAAGGAGTTGAGAGCATCCCTGTGTGCAAATATCTGGAAAAGCAAAAGAAAGGAAATGATGCTAGTGAAATAGGATCAATCCCTAAAAGGAAAAGGCAGGATTGGTAGACCAATAGACAATAAAGCCAGCCAGAAATACTTGCTTTGCCTGTGATGAATTGGAAGAACAAGAATCAAAGAACCACCAATCAGGTCTTGCAGTGGTCAAAATCTGAACTGAGAACCAGTCCAGTCCAACCACTGAAATCCAGAGTGGAATTTCTGAAGCTGGTTTGAGAAACAACCAGCATGAGACACAAGCAGCTTAGGCTGCATTGCAGAATTGCCCTGAGTGTCAATAGCACATTTATTACATGATGCTCACAAAAATATCTTTCCCCAAGCTGCATGTAACAAACAACAATAATAAAAAGATTTTATGAGCATGACAGCAGAAAAGACAACACACTAGCTTATGCTCATGAAAAATGAGTACTGTGAATGAGAGAAGGAGCAAAGAAATTCTTGAATTTTTTTTCTGCCACTTTTCATTAAATTTGATGACAGAGAAGATATTTTTAGGAGCTGTTTCAAAAGAGAAGAGGATAGCAGATTATTTTTATAGGTGAATCATGGAAGTCTTGAATTTAGGTTGGCAGAGGTAAGAAAGGAAAATGTTATGTATGCAGAGTTTAAAATGACTGGGTATTGTTGTAAAGTGTTTGAATTCATTGGTTGTAAAAGTGCGGGAAAACCCTGCACTCTGATTGGTTGGCAGCCACGGCAGCCGGTTATAAATAGCTGCCGCGGCTAAGCCAGTCGGGTCCGTTCTGAGCTGAAGTCACAATAAACTTTGAGTTGAAGCACTCCGCGTTCTGCCTCTCCGTGCGAACTTAACACTGGCAACGACGGTGGGATATTCCTGAAGAGAAGGCAACGCGGAGCAGAGAAGAGCAAAATGACTGCGCTGAACACCCCTCCAGCCCCATTTGACCTGAAGAATGAAGACTGGGAGTCATATGCAGATCAGTTTCAGATGTTTTTGGAAGGAAGCGATCTTGCCACCATTTCTGAGCAGCGGAAGAGGGCGTTTTTTCTCACGTATTGCGGTCCGGCAGTTTTCAAGATGGCGAAGGCATTAGCAGGCACAGCAGACATGAAGGTAATGGCATGGCCTGATCTAGAGAGGCTTTTAAGGGCACACTACACGCCCCAAGTATCGTGCCTCGTTAAGAGACACGAGTTTTATCACCGCGATCAAGGGGAAGACGAAAGCATAAATGACTTTGTGGCAAGTTTAAGAGACATTGGGGGGGGTGCGAATTCAGCAGCTTAGAGGAGGCCATGCGCGATCGTTTTGTTTTGGGCCTTAAAGACAAGGTTTTGCAGAGCAAATTACTGATGAAACCCAAGATCATGCTGAAAGAAGCCATAGAGGAAGCATCTTCAGCAGAAGCCACCAAATCCTCAGCAGCAGCCATGAGAAAGATGAACAAGACTACGGGCCATTTAGATGGGGAAAAGACCACTACAACTCATTTTGATGAACTTGAATCTGAGTCAGAATACAGTGGAGAAGAAGAAGAAATCAACAGACTCAGAATGGAGTGGAAAAGAAACGACCTGAGAAGGAAGAGGCATGATTTCCACTGCATAGGTTGTGGGGGAAACCACCCTCGCACTGAATGCAAGTTCCTGGACACCATTTGCCTCCGATGTGAAAAAAGAGGGCACCTTGCAAGAGTCTGCAAATCATCCAGAACTCCACCTAACAGAAGGAAGGTTGCTACAAACAACAAACAACAAGTCAAGCCAAACAACACCAGTGAGAAAATGGGGCGCAACACAGAAGCAAATGGAAGGAATGAAACTCATCAAACAGTAACTATTGGTCATTCTTCCCCCTTAAATAACAGGAAAATGCATGTCAAGGTATTAATTGAAGGAAGGCCTTGCCAAATGGAAGTGGACTCAGGTTCATACTTATCCATGGTGTCATGGGACACTATTCAGAGACTGATACCAGACATTCAGAAGACTCACTTCAAGAAGCAGGCATTAACTCTTAAAGTTAAGGCTATTGCTGAGCACATTGGGTTGTGCTCCAAAAATTGTAAGCCGCCCTGAGTCTTCGGAGAAGGGCGGCATATAAATGTAATTAAAAAAAAAAAGACTACCAAGGGAACAAGATTCCAGTAGTTGGAACAAGAGAATTCAACGTGAAGTTCAAAGGTCACATCAAATGCCTACCCCTGACCATCGTGGATAAAGATCGCCCAAGTTTGCTGGGGCTAGAATGGTTCAACCCGCTGGGCATCGAAGTGACTGGCATCAATCACATAAGCAACACTGAGTGGGAAGAGTCCTTGAAGTCTGAGTTTCCAGAGGTCTTCAGCGACAGTTTATTTATTTATTTATTTATTTATTTATTTATTTATTTATTTTTAAGACTTGTATGCCGCCCCATCTCCGAAGACTCAGGGCGGCTCACAGCTAAAACAGTAACAATAAATAATTAAAAGAAATTAAACAAATTACAAGCCCAAAAACTTAAAAAATATAAAACCACCCTCCCACAGGGGTCACAGTCCTCCGGGACTTGGCCGCGGCGTTGGTGGTCTGCCGCCAAGGGGAACTGCCCCTGGAGCGATGGCCTACAGCGTTATGGTACTGGTGAGAGGCCCGATGACGACGACGTTGGAACTGATGGCCTGGTGGGTCCCTCCCCCCTCTGTTGCCTGTTGGTGGGGCAGTGCTTTTACAGGGGCTCTGGACTTTTAGCCCATCCTCGATGTGCAGCCCCCTCCTCTCCCCCAGAAGTGAGAGTGCTGGGAGAGAAAATCTGCCGGAGAGGGTTGAAGGCCTACGGGCCTGGAGAGCCCGAAATGGAGGCGTTTGCGGTTGCGGCCTGGGCCGGGTGAGTCGGTGCTGCTCTGGATGGGGATGTGGGTTGAACTTCCAACAAAGATCCCCCCCGGGGAGAGATGGCACCATGGCTCTGGACCCATGGCCGTGGCCGATTTATGAACGCTGGATTGTTTCTGGACTCTTCTTCTGGATCCAGTTATCCTATGTTTTTCATAGGCTTCATCTTTGGCTACCATTTCCTCGTCTTTCTATGCAATCTTTTCATCTTTTGAGGTCATCAACTTGAACTCTTGATACTATGGAGGGTGCCTGGCTTATTTATAAGACTTTTATCCAGCTTCCTCTTTCTGGGGCCTAGCTATTCTCCATTGCAGTGAGAGAGCAATGGATGGATTTAACCCCCTTGCAGTGAGAGAGCAAGGGGCTGTTTTGGACTCTTCCCACAAGTCACTGTGGTGGGAGAGCAGTGACTGGACCATTTTGGCTCTGGCCATCGGTAGCTGTGAGGGAGCTGCTGATTGTGGACTGTCCTTGATCATCATTGCCTGGCCCTTTGTACTGCTTTTATTCCATCTTCACAGTTGTTTCCATCTAGCTTTTAGCCTATTATACCAATATGCCCTGGAATGTATTTATTATGCCTGCCTAATCTCCGCTGGAATTACGGGCCCTCCAGGCAGTTCCCCTGTCTGTGAAGTGGCCCCTTGGTTGACAAGAGCTTACCTTAATGATGGATCCTGGGATCCCGAGAAGTGGCATGGTGCGACCAAGGGTTTAAAGGGTTTAAATTTTGAAACTGGTACAAAGGGGAAACTTTTAATTTTTTAATTGGTTGTCTTAAGGGGTTAGGGAGGGGATGGATGGGTCTTTTCTCAGCCCGATGCATGGCGGGGGGCGGGGGGGTTGGGGGCCGATGGGGCCCTGGGGGGTGAGGAGGGGAGCATGATCCCCAGGGTGGTTGGGATTGGCAGAAGACATCGAGGCATAGGGCCATATCATGTGCTGGGAGCTCACACCCACCATCTTTGTGCGGTGGCACGCTCCGACCCTATGACTTCCTCTCTAGGGGGCATGGGAACCGGGACCCCTGGGCTTAGGCTGGTATATTTTAATGCCAGGTCCATGGCTAATAAAGCTTCCCTCCTCTCTGAAACCATAGAGGAGGAGGCTGTGGACCTGGCCTGCATCACCGAGACCTGGTTGGGCCCAGAGAGTGGTGTCCCTCTGGTTGAATTGTGCCCTCCAGGTTTTCGGGTTCTGCACCGGCCACGGACCCAGGGAAGGGGTGGTGGGGTGGCTGTGGTTATTCGGGAGACCTTGTTTCCAAGGGAGGTCTCCATCCCAGAGACAGGCGGGTGTGAGACCCTCCTCCTGAGGTGGGGGCCTAATGGTCAGGTGGGCTTGCTGCTTGCATACCTTTCCCCCAGCTGTGTGGCAGCGGCCCTGCCTGGGCTTCTCGATGTCCTCTCGGGGTTGGCGGTGGAGTTCCCGGACTTGATAGTCCTGGGGGACTTCAATCTTCCTTCCCTGGGTGGGGCATCGGGTTTGGCCCAGGAATTCATGGCTTCTATGGAAGCCATGGGCCTGACCCAATTGATCCAAGGCCCGACTCATGAGGGGGGAAACACTCTCGACCTAATTTTTGTCTCTGAACGGTGGCATAGTGACAGAGGGCCGGCCACTGTTGTGGCACTGCCCATTCCATGGTCTGATCACTATCTCCTATGGCTGGTCTTCCAACAGGCTGCCCCCTGCTGCTGGGATGAGGAGCCACTTAGATGGTTCCGCCCCAGGCACCTGATGGACCCTGAGAGGTTCCAGACAGAACTATAAAGCAAGACAAGGCTTTTGCATTATCCCTTCAGCCAGATATGGGTGTGGTTCAAGTTCCTGAGCCCTCCATCTTGCCTTCTTCTTGGAAGCCAAGGGTCCACCCACAAGTTGGTCACATGGGTGTGGTGTCAGACCAATCAGAGCAGAGAGCTGTGCCTACATCACGTGGAGTGTCTTATGATACTGACTCAGAGAGAGCTCTTTCATTTTCTAATGTTGTAGCATCATCTGCTGACAAAATGCATGCATTATATGAACATAAAGAAACCCTACACAGATCGTTTGATGAGATGTTAATGAGGCAATCTGTTCTACAAGATAATATATTTCCAGTTATGCAAATGCCTCCTAAGGCTACCCAAATTGCATCAACTTGGCTTCCTGATATAGCTGCTAGTAAAATGCCTCAGGTGCAGATGCCAGCACCTACTCCAGTAGGCCACATTGGTGGTGCTCAAATTCCAATAGCAGCTCAACAGCAACAAGTCCACATGCAGTCACAAATGCTTTTAGCAGATCAACCAGTGCCAGCACAAGTGCCAGCTCCAGCGCCCCCTGGTGGCCAAGCAGGTATTGCTCAGCGCACAGTTGATCATGTATGCAGAATTTTAACTGAAGAAGAAGCACTCATGCAAGCCATGCCACATTTAAGAGGACCACCTGCATCAAGAGCTCCAGCGAAGCGTACCTTCTGAGGAAGAGGCTTAGTTCCAAGGATGCCAAGATGTTATATCTGCAATCGTGTGGGACATGCCACCCTGGATTGTCCCCAACGCTCTCAAGCACCCACCACATACCAGCCCAGAGGAACAGATTCCAAAGGCAGAGGCAGAGGTGGAAGACAAGGTCGTCGCGGTCCCAAGCGTGATCTACAAGCTCCACACATCACATTGGCGTTAACCAACAATCCACAACCTGATCCAGAGTATGACAGACGACCTCTGGACTTTAGACAGTGGAGCAGCAGTGCATGTTACCTACAGAAGAGATCTGTTCACAGAGATGCATGAGCCTGAACCTGACATGCATGAACTGTACACTTTTTCAAATTATCCTGTTCAGGTCAGGGGAAAAGGAACTGTTTATATTGAAGAGCTCGATGCATTGATTTCTGATGTTTATTACATACCGACAGCAACCTGCAGTTTGCTTAGCCAAAGTCATTTGTCGAGGGTGTCCAAGTACCAGGTTCACCATTTTGAAAAAGCAAGTTATGTGGTGAAAGAGAGTAATATTGTTGCTGAAACCATATTAATTGGTGGTGTTTATTACCTAAAGCCAAAGTCTAACTCGCAAGCACAGGCAAGTATAAGATATCCAAAGGAGAGCACAGGCCCAGAGAGAGATGTCTCAGAGAGAGATCCTGTAGCTACTCCAAAGGCTCCTAAAGCCAATAAAAAGAAACAGTTTGCTCAAAGCAAGCCTGAGGTTCCTAATAGAAATGTTGAAAATTCACTAACAGGTAAACCTTTGCATTCCAGGTGTATCCATAAGTGGCATAGACATTTGGGGCACATGAGTTTTCGTGTTCTCAGAAAGATGCCGGAATTCGTGAAAGGTTTGGATCTGAAGGGGTGTAAGGTGTTCTTGGATTGTGCTGTCTGCAAGAAAGCCAAATCCAAAGCAGCAACTGTTCCAAAACACGCTACACGCCAGTCAACACATTTTTGATTTGGTACACACTGACATAGTAGGTCCATTTGCACCAACATTTGGTGGTAAAAAATATTTCTTAACAATTGTTGATAATTATTCTAGATATGGATTTGTATTTCCTATGAAGGAAAAATCAGAGACCTTTCAGATCTTTAAAGACTTTGCAACTTATGTCAATACCCAACACAATGTTCGCATCGCTAGAATTCAAAGTGATCGCTGTGCTGAATTCATGTCTCAGGTTTTCAGGACTGGATGCGTAAGAATGGAATTCTACACCAGACCTCAGCCCCTTATGTTCCTCAGGAAAATAGAGTGGCAGAACAAAGGAATGGCGTCCTACAAACCATGATGCGATGTCTCCTAGAAGATGCTAATCTCAGTCTCCCATACTGGGGTGAAGCTATCAAATATGCAAATTACATTGTTAACCACATCTGGAGTAGTGTAATAAATCAGACACCTTTCTTCAAGTTATATGGGTATAAACCCGATCTCAAAAATATACATATTTTTGGTGCATACGCTATGGTGAACATTCCCTTAGCTCAAAGAAGAAAAGGAGGTCCAGCAGCAAGAAGAATGAGATTCATGGGTGTTGATGACAATTCAAAATGGAGCAAATTCGTTGACTCCAGACATGTAATTGTGATTTCTCAGTCCTTCAATTTTGAGGAAGATGCTGACTGGTCCAGGATTCATTCTAATGATCCTGGAGTTTATTTTCCTAGAGATGATGCCATTGATGTTACGCAGCCTGATGATCAAGATTCACAGGTGGATGTTCCATCAACTAGTTCTTCTCAACCAGATGTTCTGTCTTCGCGAGCCATCGATGCTGAGGCTAGCGACTTTGAAGAAGACAAGGACGAAATGGAAGAAGAATGGACAGTTGTTCTGAGACGTTCCGAGAGGACCACGAAGGAGATTCCTCCAAAACGATATTCATGGCAATTGACAAAAGCACCTTTACGGTTGGTTTGTGCTGTTACACTGCCTCCTGACAAGTTCACATAAATCTTCTCCTTCAGAGCAAGAGAAATGGTATGAGGCAATGCAGGCTGAAATGGACAGTCTAAAGAAACTCAAGGTGTTTACGCCTGCAAGTCCTCCAGCAAACAAGAAAGTTATTGGCACCAGATGGGTCTACAGAATTAAGAAGAAGCCAAATGGTGAGTCATTATACAAGGCCAGACTTGTAGCTCAGGGTTTTGCGCAATGTTATCCTGAGGACTACACAAATACCTACTCACCGACAGTTCGGGCTGAGAGTGTGAAAATTGCTTTAGCCACTGCAACTATTCTTGGTTTAGAAGTTTTCCAGTTTGATGTGGAAACAGCTTATCTGAATGCTGACCTGGATGAAGAAATTTACGTCAAAGGTCCTCCAGGGTTCCGGAAGCAAGAAGGGGATACCTGGATCCTCAACAAAAGTCTTTATGGCCTGAAACAGTCTGGGTTAATGTAGTATTTGTGTCTTACTGATAAACTAAATTCAATAAACTAAATTTATTAAGTCCGAAACTGATGAATGCGTGTTCACAAAAAGATCTAAGAATGTATATGAGATTATTCTTGTTTATGTTGATGATATTGTTTATATTGGTCCAAATAAGCAAATGAGTGAGAATTTTGCTAAAGCTTTGCAGAAATATTTTACATTGAAATCTTTAGGTCACATTAACACTTATTTGGGTGTTCAGATTAACAAAACTCAGAAGGGGTTTAGTCTTTCACAAGAGGATAAGATTGAACAATTGTTGCATCATTGCAATATGAAGGATGCTAAAACAGCTAGCATACCTATGCAAACAGATTTTCATAATCTGGCACATGAACCAAGTCCTGATTTTGAAGATCAAACACTTTATCGTTCAGTCATTGGGTCATTGTTATACATTAGTAGTTGGACCAGACCCGACATTGCACTTAGTGTTAATCTTTTGTCACGACACGTAGGTAAGGCAAAACAGTTTCATTGGTTATGCATTAAGAAGTTATTGAGATATTTAAAGCACACTAAAAATATGAAGTTGTTGTTAGAACCAACACATACTGATTATGCAGAATTATGTTGTTATGCAGATTCTGATTGGGTGAGTGATAAGAAGTCACGTAAAAGTACTTCAGGTTATATGATGTTCTTAAATGGGTGTCCTGTTTACTGGCAAGTGCGTAAACAGAATTTCATTTCTTGCTCATCTACTGAAGCTGAATATGCTTGTGTTTCAGATGCTTGCAATTCTCTAACTTGGTTTGATGCTTTAGTCACAGATATCTGGACACGCCCAATCCAGCCAATCACCGTGATGGAAGACAACGAATCTGTGGTTTATATTTCTGAAACACATTTCACAGGTTCTAGGTCCAGACACATTGACATTCGTTATAAGAACATAAAGCAATTAGTTAAACAAGGTTTTGTTACATTACAGTATGTGTCCACACATGATCAGATTGCTGACATGCTCAATAAACAACTTCCAGCAGCGCAGCACAAATATCTGCGTGAGAAGATGTGCCTTATCTGATTTTTGCTTAACAGACAAAAGAAGGGGATGTCACTGCGTTTTTTGGTTTGTCTGTTCAAGCTTCTAAGCTCATATTATAGCAAGCAGGTGTCTGCTAGCCAGCACTGTGTTATCTTGTCTCCATAGTAATAAGATAAGAAAGTCTTGTGATGTTTTGATCCACTGTGCATGTGTACAGAGTTTATACTTCACTTCCTGTCACTTCCGTTGTATTTTTTTTTCTTTTTTCTATATGCCTTGGTGGAGATTAGGTTGCAAACATGTAGCTCCATTAGGTTTTCTTATTTTATAAATAAAAATGTTTTTTAGATTACTTTCCAGGTCTCATTTTTATCAACATTGACAGCAGAGAAGAACACGGTTTATCACCTCTAATTAGCAGGGATGTTTTGGAAGCTTTTTTACTCCCTGGCAGAAGTTTTTTCCAAGCCTTTGAAAATGGTAGCAGAGAAAGGCTTGACATTGGGCACGCTGATGCTTTGAGTCGCTGCCCACTTCCTTTACACACTGAGGACCCTGCTCCTGAAACTTACACCTTCTTTCTAGAAACTGTTGCCAAACTTCCAGTTCATGCTGCTGAAATTGCTAGAGAAACTGCCAAAGACACTTCATTGGCTCCTATTATAGGCTGGATTAAAAAGGGTTGGCCACTACGTGATCTACCTCAAGCTTCCCAACCTTTTAAATCCAGACAAACTGAATTATCTGTCTTGAGGGGATGTATTTTGTGGGGTAACAGGGTGGTTATTCCAGCAAAATTGCAGAAAGAGGTTTTGGAAATGTTACATGAGGGTCATCCGGGTATTGTCAGAATGAAGGGATTGGCCAAGAGTTATGTAGGGTGGCCTGGTATAGACAAAATAGTTGAAACCTGGGTTGCATCCTGCCCAAACTGTCAGCAAGTAAGGCCTGCTCCACCGCCCCAAACAAGAATGGGAATGTCCTAGGGGTCCATGGTCCAGGATTCACATTGATTTTGCTGGCCCTACCAGAGGGCACACTTTCCTTATTGTAGTTGATGCATACTCCAGATGGTTAGAGGTTATCCCCATGGTTTCCACCACTGCAGACGCTATTATCAAACAACGTAAGAAACTTTTTGTAACTCATGGGTTACCTGATGTGCTTGTTTCTGAAAATGGTCCTCAATTTACTGCTAATCTTTTTGAATCATATTTAGCGCAGCAGGGTATCAGACACGCCCTTACTGCCCCTGGGCATCCTTCGTCTAATGGCCGGGCTAAATGCATGGTACGTTTTACCAAGGAGAAACTCCAACAATTGGGTCCAGGGGACATCACTGAGAAAGTTGAAAAACTACTCAGTATCCAACACATCACTCCTAGTCCTTCTATTAACTTAACTCCTGCAGAGCTTTTGATGGGGAGAAAACTCAGGTCTACCCTAGACCGCCTTCACCCCACTTACACACCCAATGCACCTCTAGATTCCACCAGCAAAATGCGCACTTTCACTGTGGGTGATTCTGTTTATGCTAAGAACCTTATGGGTGACCCACTATGGATTCCTGCTGAGATAACCCAGGTCACAGGCTCCAGGTCTTACAGGGTTCAAACTGAGGATGGTGTCTTGTGGAGTAGGCACATAGACCAATTGTGGTCCAGACTGCCTCTGGAGCATCGCCCTTGCTCCTCTCTGGGTCCCATGCCCTCAGCCTCTTCTAGGGGGGAAGGGGGAGATAATGATGGTAATCAGCAAGTGAGAATCAACCCCATGTGTAACGAGCTAACATGACAGGAATCATCCTAAAACCTGTCAGGGTACCAACAACCATTTTTGCAAATGGAAGATTGCACATCACTACCAGATTTAGGGGGTGACATTGGGTTGGAGATGGATTGGGAGGAGAGACCAGGTTGTAGTAACCAAGCAGGTTCTACCAATACAAGAAGTCCTAATAAGGGAATGTTGGCAGATACATTTCCTTCCTCACAAAGTGAGAGTCCCAAAACACCTGAACCACGCAGGTCTCAACATACCAGAAGAGCCCCACCTATCTACAAGAGTATATTAGATAGATGGGGTTTGAGTATGGACCAAACCTAGTGGGGAGGGGTGTTATGTATGCAGAGTTTAAAATGACTGGGTATTGTTGTAAAGTGTTTGAATTCATTGGTTGTAAAAGTGCGGGAAAACCCTGCACTCTGATTGGCTGGCAGCCGCGGCAGCCAGCTATAAATAGCTGCCGCGGCTAAGCCAGTCGGGTCCGTTCTGAGCTGAAGTCACAATAAACTTTGAGTTGAAGCACTCCGCGTTCTGCCTCTCCATGCGAACTTAACAGAAAATGCTTAGAATGGGGCAGTCACCAATGTTCCAAGTCATTGCCCAGTTGTGTCTCCCAGAGGAATGTGCGAATGGGAGAGTGTCATTTCTGGACTTCTTTCTCTGCAGTTCCCAGCCTGATCTGGCCCATTCACCATCCTCTGCCATTGTTGTTCTTTTGTTTCTGACAATACATAATTTTGGCTACATATATAAGTACAAAAGATCACAATGAAATATTTATTTAGATGCTCACTTATTCAAATTGTTATGCCACTTTAATTCAAAAACTCTAAAGTTAAGTGAGAGCATCCTTTGTCTTCTTGGCTTCTTTAAATACATATGCAAATCTGCATGACTTGGTTAAACTCTCTGTCTCTCCAGTGTTTCAGATTGACTCTGAGTGGTCTTCAGGGTATGTTTTATTCAGGAGAACAAAAACAGGGGAACCTGAGACTTTTGTGAATAATAAATTGACTTTGGCTTGGCCTTTTAGCTCATTATAAATCTTTCAAAAGGTTAGTATTCTTCTTTGGTCTCTTACTGCATCTTCCATTGTTGTTTCTGTTTTGGAAAGCAGGGATTTGATGCAAAACTGCACACCCTGTCCATAACTGCTTTTTATGAGGCCTGAAAAATTCAAGCTTTTAATAACTGGTGTTATGTGAAGGGGAGAAAATTATTATGTCATAGCAGGGGGCAAAATCTGATGAGTTTGGCTGATCTTGAAAATGTTCAAAATTTGGAAAACATCTTGGAGGAACTCAAGGAGCAAACTACTTCATACCGTTGCCACAAATACTACACAGTTGTCTGTCACAGTCACCAGAGGCAAACTGAACTCAAGAGACTTAACTGTGTTAGATTATCATAAATACATAAATATGACTTCCTGGCTATTTTGTTATGCTTCTTGAGTTGTTAATTGATCTGTGTTATCAAACTGAGTCTGCTAGCTTATTTTTAAAATAATTTTGGCCATTTTGAACAGTCTTACTTCATACGCCCAAACATAGCTGCAGGAAACAAAAGTACACCTGTTAAAAATGCTCTTACTTGCAGGAAAATTAAGCTGGCTTCTTTAGCAATATGTATGTATTGATTTTTTTAAAAACAGAAGAAAACAATATGATAATGAAAAAAAATGTCAGAGGAATCTTCAATAAAATGGGAAGATGCACAGGGGTAAATACAGACAGTATCTGAAAATCCTAGTATGATCCAGCATGATAAAACAGTGTGCAACCAGCCAGAAAAGCAAAATGTGATGTGAATCATCTGTTAATGAGATGATGTAGTGGCTGGATCAATTTTCCTATTCCCTCTGCAAAGAGTTCATCAATAATAGATTTGATTCTCAGATTGAGGCATACATGGTTTTAAACTAATTCTTTGCCAAATGTGCCTTTTAATAATCCCAAAATGTTGCATCCTTCTGGGAGGCTTTGTTCTCAAGAGTTTTAAATGTCTTTAAGCGGTTTTATTGCTACAAGGTGAATGCTGTTACTGGAGCTGTGTGTGTGTGTGTGTGTGTGTGTGCAGGCATATGTGCATGCTTGTTAACATCTTTCTTTCTCACACTCAGCAGCTTCTCTGGTCACTGTGCTTCTTAATCTAAAAACAAAACCTGTGAGAGAAATGCCCTCCTGATGTTGTTTCTTGACTTGCAATTGAAGGGTGAAAAACCAGAGAAGCCACAAAATGCAAATGAATGGTCACTCATCATCCTGGGTTTCAATGCACGAAACCCACATTCTATTTACAAGTCTTCCATTGAAATGTTCTCTTCTGTTCAAAGAAGAATGACCAAATTCAGTTTGATCACCTGAAAAGAGAATGGGAGGAAAAAAGGCAAAATAATAAAAAAAATTTTCACCACTGCATAATTTTTGGAGCACATGTTGCTTGCTCCAAAAATCTCAAATATTTTAAATACTTTAGCCATCTTTCTCCCTCTACAATATTGTCTCGCTGCCTGCTTTTCTCTTGTTCAGTCAGTGCATTTTAAGTAAAATGAAACCATATCAAGCACTGGAGAGACTGTTGATTGTTTGTGAACTGTCAATGTCTTACTAGGGTGTAATGCCATATTTTTATTTTTGTGTTCTCTTATCCCATGCTATTCCACATGTGCTTCTACATCATGGGTGTCAAACTTGCAGCCTGTGGGCTGGATGCGTCATGCACTGGTCACGCCCACCACCAGTTTAGTAAAGGGAGGAAATGAGGATGATACATCACATGACGACAGTATGACACCATGAGTTTGACACCCCTGTTATGCATGTATCAGTAAAAAGATGATTAAATCAGACTTGAATTTCAATCATTGTTTGCATGATTGCTTGATTCATAAATCTTCATGCAGTATGTTATTATACATTAAGAGGTATCATCAACACAAGTTAATTAAACTCTTAGCTAATTATCCAATGTCCAATAAAAATGTAAATGCAGAAGGTCACTACTATCTGCAACATCGCAGCTGAAACTCGGTAATGCCATGTTAGACTGCATCAAAAGGAGTAGCAATTTGAAAAGTAATATTCTATGTTTAGTACTCTATTCTACTTCATCTGGAGCCCTCTCTCCAGTTCTGACATGGAGGAAGAGGATGAAGACAGTGAGAAATATGGGTAAAATTAAAGACGATTATATATGTTGGCTTGAAGAGATGAGAGTAATGGTGTTAATCATTGTGAAATACATGTATTCAGGCAGAGGCTAGCCAGCCATCTGTCAGAAAATGCTTTCATTTGGATGCCAACATGAGCAAGAGGTTGAAGTCAGTGGCCTAATGGTATGTTGCATTTCTATAATTCTGTAAAATATGTTAGATGTTGTTACATATGGGCCGGTGATTAAGAAGCAATATGATAACCAATATGATTAAGAGGTAATAAAAAGCAATTTTTCAAATAGTTTAAGATAGAACTGAAGGGCCACTTGCCAAGGGTACTCAGCCAATAATAATCAACTTTCTGCATTGGACAGGCGTTCATTTGAATATGTCCCAAAATCATTCCACTTTGTTGCTTGATAAGAATTACCAATGGATTCTTCTCACATTCTGTTCAACGAAATATAAAAAAAGACTAGCAAGTGAATCTTTCTTGTATATTAATTGATATCCCAAGAAGGATATCCCATAGGAGAGCACAAGACACTATGTGGGACTCAGATCTATTCACAAAAATATTTGCTGCCTTCTCTCCTGCCTAAAGATGCAGCTCCTGCTGCTGGACAGAGGACTTTTGAGATGATTCTATGAAGTCACAGATGTTCATGGTTGCTAATTGCTGGCATGCCACCATGACTAGGTTTTTCTTTCACCAAACTTGTGATACATGCTCACAATGGCAGGAAGTCTTTACCATGTTAAATAAGAAAAAAATAATTTTAGATGAACAATTTAAATAAGCTCATATACTCATTATAACTACACACTGATACATGCATGTGAATACATACAATGTTAAAATTTTACCCGATTGGGTTCTCTTGAAACGGTACTGCTGCCTTGGTGACTGCATGTAGAACAAAGCTTTTTGTTCCAGAGACAAAAACAGGAAGTTAAAAAAAAGAAAAAGACATGGAATAAAATATTTGAGAACTGAAATTCAAAATGGGGGAAGGGAAAGGAAAGGGATTTGTATTACAAAACATGAAAGCCAGATGGGTGACTTTGGGCCATTCATCCTTTCTCAGGCCAGCCCAGCCCATCTCACAGGATTGCTGTTGTGGTGCAAATTGGAAGAGAAGAATTATTAAAATTAAATTAAAACAATAAAATCAGGATAAAAATATAATAAAATAAATAAAGGTACAGATATTTTGTTTCTTAGCAACCAGTCAAAGTTACAATGGACCACCCATAGGTGCTTATGAGCCAGTTGAAATTGTACAATTGTAAATGATGCTGGCCAGGCTCCTTCCCTATGGTCATGTGACTGCATTTCCAGCTGCAGTATCCCATGATCAGTGACTGTTTTTATAATGTTTTCCCCAAAACTGGTGCTTACTTCTGATTTTCAGCAAAAACGCTCCAAAGCAAATAATGATTTGCTTAATGACTGAAGCATTTGCTTCATGGTCATGGTGGTCACTTTACAACCATGGTGGCCATTTAACAACCAGAACAAAAAAGTAATAAAAAGAGGTCCAATCATGTGATAACCTGCAGCTTCCATTATGGACATAGAGTAAGTGGAAGTCTACTTGTAATCAAAGAGGAGGCAATGGGAGTGTTCAGGAAGAGTTGACTGAATGGCTACCAGATTACAGATTAACAAATTTGGAAGGGACCTTGTAGGTCATCTAGTCCAACCCCTCTATCCAAGCAGACCTTACACCATTTTTGACAGATGGCAGTCCAGTTTCTTCTTGAAAGCTTCCAGGGATGAAGCTCCCATGACTTCTGAAGGTAAGCTGTTCCACTGGTTGATTGCTCTCACTGTCCGAAAATTTCTCTTCATTTCCAGGTTAAATCTCTCCTTGTTCAGTTTCCATCCATTATTCCTTGTCTGGCCTTCAGGTGCTTTGGAAAATAGCTTGACCCCTTCCTCTCTGTGGCAGCCCCTCAAATAATGGAACACTGCTATCATGTCACCCTGGTCCTTCTCTTCACTAGACTAGCCACGCCCATTTTCTGCAACTGTTCATTGTATGTTTTAGCCTCCAGACTCCTAATTATCCTGGTTGCTCTTCTCTGCACTTGGATCTTGGATAACATCAAGATAGTCAAAAGATTATGAATCACTTTATTCCCATTTATGCCCATTCAGGTTTCCATAGCCCAGATTTGACAACTGAAGTGACAGATTTAATACCAAAGTTTACATAATATTAATTGTGAAATTTTATATTTGGGATGCACATATTCCCTGCTCCTAGCAAAGAGCTTCAACTCTCAAGCTTTAGAGGTGGGTCTGTTAGTCAAGAGTAAAAAGAAAAGAAAATGTTCTGGAGAAAGTTATTTTATTCCCAAGAGATCTGCATTTGCTCCAGTTGCCTCTTCTGAGAGCCTGGCTTCCCTCACTTTGTGAGGCTGTGAAGGAAGGGACAGAAGCATCAGCTCTTTCCTTTCTTTTCTTTTTCAGCAACTTTTAAGGGCATGGTAGCAGTGAGGGTGTGGAGAAGAGCTTTACTTTCCTTTTATCTTCTCCTTCCTTGATATGCAGTCTTTTCAGGGTTGCTATGGAAAACTGCATTTCCAAAAATTCAAACTGTGAGAAAGAGGGAAGGAGAGAAGTGAGAAAGAAAGAGATAGATCTTTTACATAGTTGCCAGAACAAGAGCCAGGAAAGACAAACAATTAAAAACCATGCTGGGGAATATACAGTTCTCACCTGTTTTTAAGTCAAATATCCTAAGGGTCCAAGCATTGAAGTGTGAAACACGGTAACATCATTACCCACTGTCTTTCTTATCAAAAGTCCAAGGACAGAGTGCATATGGGTTCGGTTGTGCATTAGGGATGCAGTTTGAATCAAACTGAATTTGAATAATGTTTCTAGAAACAAAGACAGAATAGGTAAAAGCTGCTCTAGTGTGTCTGAAAGATGCAAAGGAGGATCTTTATCATGTCCTATTGCTATGAAAATTCATTTATGCTTGAAAGGACATAATAAGGAGGAGAGAGGAAAGATAATATCAACCCATTGTTTAAGTAAATGAATGGCTCATTTCTTGTGACTTCATGGACATCTTCCTGTAGCTTTTCTGGCAGCAAAAGAGAAGTTGTGCTTTAGAGGATTCATCATCATTGTTGTTGTCATCATTATTGTTATCATGAACAGTAGTTGAATATTCTAGAGATGGTTGCCCATTCATATCCTCAGGGCAATTTTTGCAATCGCCAAGTTGGAAGAGACCATTTTAAATCTCTCTGACCTACCAGTTGAGCTAACAGACCTGAATTTCTAGTCTAAATGCAAGCCAAGCACTGAGCTACAGACTATGGACAAGTAACACGTGCCCACAGTTACTGGATTTTTAAGGGAAAGAAATTTGCAAAAAACCAATCCTTCTCATTCAAGGATGGACCTAAATGGAGCATCCACAACTTCTGGAAGCAAGCCGTTCTACTGATTAATTGTAATTGTAATGAATTGATTAATTAATCTGCTGTTAGCCAGAGTTGACAACAAGTATCTAAATAGACTAAGTATAAATTAAGAGTCCTTAACATTTTAGGGTCCAAACACATTTGATATTTTGAAAATAGGAGCACTGAAAAAGATATGTCTACAAGGAGCCTGCCTATGCACAAAACAGCTACCTCAATGCATACCAGATGGCAAAATAGTGAGACGTCGTTTTGCTACTCCTTTTAGTTCCCAAAGCTAGTCACTGTAATCCCCTACCTTACCTCCAGCTTGTTTTGTCCTTTTTTCTAGACAGCATTTACAGATGAACTAGGTTACAGCCATTCACCATGTTTGTGTTCCAAGAATCCTTTGGGACTTTTGTGAATCTAAAAACATTATTGGCGATGATGATAAGGCATGCCAACTCCCTTTTTTTGGTATAAACACTGAAATGCAGTCTAACAAATTACGAAGTTAAGTGGAGCACGAAACCTGCCAGATGCCAAGGGAGGGATCTTCAGACATTGCTCATGTATGCCACGTATTGGTCTCCAGAAATTAAGAACCCTTCTTTTCGCTCCACTATTCATCCCATGAATATATTATAATCACCTCTATCCAGTTTAAAGATTATAGCAGGAGGATTAAATAATACAGGAGATGGCAGTTTTAGATAAGCCCTAATTCGCTAGATTCTGTTTTTCCTCAAGTGATTTAAGCAAAGTATACTTTATCTTATGGAGACCTAGTTACACTTTGACTACTTTGAGATTTAAAGGTGCATGCTATTTTGAAAGAATGATTTTTTTTCTCTAGAAAAAGCAATGCATGAGATAAAACCCCAGTAAAAGTATATAACTCCTATGAGCTTCTTTAGGAATATTCATTCAATTTTTTGTAAAGTAGCATATTTTAAAGCAAGAGCATATTTTAGTTGAGTGTGTTATCTTATACTGTAGCCACTGCCAGCATTATGCACTAGGCTCAGGAGATAACTTAGCATTCCATAAAAATGTGTTTTAGTGAATGCTGTCTTTTGTGATCTTTCCCAAATACCCCATATTTTCCCAGCAGGAGACAGCACATGCATACATTTGCAAAAGCAAACTACAATTGTTACTGGCTTTCCAGCAAGCTGGGGAAGAGAATCTGGAAGGAAAGAGGAAAGAGGAGGAGAGGAAAAGGTTCAGAAATAGCTTTCCTTGTAATTATATGTTACATGACCACAGCATGTGTTATTCTCGCAGATGTTTGGTGTGATTCTTTTTCCACAAAAAAAGAAAGAAAACTGGTCTCTCGTACCAGTGTTATTTCATCTGAATTATTGGCTTTGCTTATAATACTGGTATCATTTTATTGTTTCCTAATTCATTTTCAATGGGTATTGCTGGGCATACTGGAACATAGGTGTACAATCTTTTTTTTCAAAAATACCATAAAATATATGTCTCTGATCAATATAGAAATGAAATCTAAGAACAAGGAATAATCACATAGACCACAATTGCCTCTAGAGTAGTTGGAGTTTATTCCTGGATGTATGAGTAGCAACATTGCTATTATCAAGACAACTGAGCCCAGTTCTTATTTATCTAGCTTGATGAAGTATGAAGCTACCCATCCCATAATCCCCCTTTTAGAATGTCCAATGGGTTTTACAAGTGGGAGTTATACTCCAATTTTTGGAGAGAATATTCGATTCAGGATAGTTGATTTTAGAACCTCATATTATTTAAATTTTCCATGCGCAGGTAAATATTCCTGAGGGCAGGATTCTAATGTGAGTAAGAATTAGTGAAGCTGATATAGTTATAAAAAGAGATTTATTTACAGGAAATGCATTTTTGTATGCACATTTCTTCAATGATGCAGAATAATGACTATTGAATCCAAGTGGATTCACTCTCTTCTTGGTTATATAGGCTATGATTTGCAATAAGCTAACAGTTGGAGTACATTTATTTGCAAGTTGAAGGACATTTATCCTTCAATTCATAAAGAGTTACCTCAGGTTTTGTAAAATAGATGGAAGCAGTGATGTAGATAAGCAAACACTTATCACAGGAATAGCTGGAACTATGACTATACAGTAGTAGCACTGATCATAATCATAAAGGATAAAGTAAACACTGTCTGCCACCTATTCATGTCATATCCTAATCTGTTCTGGATCTGATAAATCCAATCTGGGAAAATAGCTGGGAGTTAATCAAATAAAGTTTTCACATGTACTGTATATAGTCTCTTACATTCTTATGGGAAGTTACAGTTTATTTTTTATCCCATTTTTATTATTTCTATAAACAACTTAAGACAGCAGATATACCTAATATGCCTACCCCATCCTATTTTACCCAGAATAACAGCCCTGCAAGGTGAGTTGGGCTGGGAGACTGTGTTGAACCCAAAGACATCCAAGCCAGCTTTCATGCCTAAAGTGGGACTGGAATTCACAATCTCTGGGAGACAGAAGGGAAGACAGATAGCAATTCAAGTTGGATTTAGGCATTTGGGGCTATGAAGGACCTCATGTTCCAGGGGGAATGTGACACTTCTGAAAAGGGTTCCTAGGTTTTTGGGAAATCAACAAAAACAGAGAAGAACCATGCTTTGTGGGATTGCTTTATCCTGAGGATAGATTCTCAGGAAAAAAGTATCCAAAGGCAAATGTTCTGGCTATGACAGGTTGCCAGTTAAGTTTCTCTGAAATCTTTGATTAACTCTAAGGGAATAGCTACATGTGTCACAATAATTTAGGCACACTGAATTTACAAGAAGCATTGAATTTCAATCAGGGAAATGGTTAATCACTGAATGTCAAAATAATTAGTCATAATGTGTTCACTGAATTATTAGGGAAATTAAACCAGAAGAAAAGATTGGTCAGAAAATCTGTTTGTTTAATGTGCTTTAGCTGCATCACTGAGACATTTAAACTGGAGACTAGGATACTGAAGCAGAAACTGGTTTATTTTCAGAACTGGTGGCAGAGAGAGGGCTAAAGATGTGTTACAGGCCCTCCTTAAAGATTTATGCCAATTGGAATGAATGTGAGATAGGACAGTAGCAGGGTATTTCCTTGTGTCTAGTGAAGTAATTAGGTGTAAATATGAAGTAATGGGGCAGACAATAGGATTTTGAAAGAACAAAGAGGCAGTTATTCCATGATCTGAGTTTTTACTTTCCCTGAGCTCTGCTCATCTTCCAGTACCTTTCCTCAGTTTATCTGCATGATTTGCTTTTCAAATGTGTCACATCTGTTTTCCTGGGAAATATATTTTTTCTAGTGGGTACCATATAGCTGATCCAGCATCTTCTTTTTCATGGGAAGAAATTTTGGGTTAGAAGCTTTTAACTTGACCCCAAAATTTTTCTTTTGGAGATATCTAGTTGCAGAAATCAATTCTTTGAGAAATCAAATTTCTTCTATCTTGCAACATTAAAGAGTAAAGAAAACAAAAATATAAACTAGTTCACAAAGAGATTCCTTTGTGTAAAATTTGGTCTATTCAGTCCTGAGATCCCTCAGACAACCTTTTCTGACGGTTAATGGAAATATGTTACCAATAACACACTACGCATGCTGAAAAAACCAAGGCTACTGGCAGGTGAATATTTGCAGTGAAATTGTACCCATATTTCTCAGAGTTCAACAGAATTTACTCCCAAGGAGGTATTCCTGGGACTGTAACCTTGGAAACACAGATCCATCTGTTGCAATGTACCATGTAATAGAATTCTAAAAAACAACTTGGCACATTTAAAAAAATTCTTATGTGTAGTCAGAAAATTGATTTCCACATAATGAATATAAGACAAGTGTTTTAGATCTTGCACAGATCGTGAATATATTATTCCATAAATCAATCATTGGTCTATATAACAATCTCTCAAAATCCACACAGGGAAGAGTGAAAGGGTGGCCAATACAGCAAAGAGCTATTTCTTAAACCAACATAAAGTGGATTTGAACTAAGGATATATGGCTTTATAATGCATCATTTTGTACTTCCATTTATCACTTGTTTGGAAAGGGTTTTTTTTCATGTTCATTGCCACTGTTTCAAAACCACAGTAATAGCCAATCATCTCTCTGACTGATGCATTTAACTTCAGCAGTATGTCATATTCATGGGTTCCCTAGCAGCATCCATTGTCCTTTCCCTAACAGATGGGCTGGGAGAAAACATAACTTTCACCCTGGTGCATTTCAGCTGATGAGGAGGAAAGAAATGCAAAGTATTGAAATAAATGAAAAGACATTTGTGTACACTAGAAAGAAAGGACATACAAGGTTCAGCCAATGGATTATTATATCTCAAAGTGGCTTGCCAAATGCCTCTGGAGATCCCTAAAGTAATAAACACAGCAAGTGAACTTTAGTACTTAATCATCTACTCTAATAATCACTTCTAGGTTTCTCATCTATGAATTGATTTACTCCCGATTTAAGCTTCCCAACAACTTCAGGATTGTTTTGAGAACACAAATTGGGACATCTTTTACCACCCTGACCTAGAGGTACACACTGCAACTGTTCTGTGCTATATCAAACACTGCACAGATACTATCACTGTGGATAAACATATTAGGATCTATCCCAATCAGAAACCCTGGATGACCAAGGAAGTCCAGAGCCTCTTGCGTGACAGCACCAAGGCCTTTAGGTCTGGTGATGGGGCAAGATACAGTGCTGCCAGAGCTAATCTGGAGAAAGGTATTTGGAAGGCCAAGACTGATTATAAGAGGAAGATTGAGGATAATTTTTATAGCAATAACATTAGGCAGGTGTGGCAAGGGATTCAACAAATTACAAACCATCAACTGACCAATGTCATCCCTGCTGAGGGGGATGCTTCATTGGCAGAGGAACTGAATCATTTCTTTGCTCGCTTTGAAGTGGAGACATCAGAGACAGATAAAACACAACTACCAGCCAATTGTAGCCCACACCTTATTGTGGAGGAACAGGAGGTGAGGAGCATTCTGAGGGCTGTGGACCCTAGAAAGGCTGCCAGTCCTTAAGGTATCTCTGGCCGAGTGCTTAAAGACTGTGCTGATCAGTTGGCTGGAGTCTTTACCAGGATCTTCAATCGGTCTTTATCCCAGTCCACTATTCCATCTTGTTTGAAGGCTTCCACCATTGTTCTGCTGCCAAAGAAGTTCCCTAACAATAACCTCAATGATTACAGACCAGTGGCACTCACTCCTATCATCATGAAGTGCTTTGAGAAATTGGTCTGTCGGCACATCGTTTCTGGTCTTCTGCATACATTTGATAAACACCAGTTTGCATACAGAAAAAATAGATCTACAAAGGACGCTATAGCCATCACTCTTCACACTGTTCTGACTCATCTAGAACAGCAAGGGGGGCTATGTGAGGATGCTTTTTGTGGATTTTAGGTCTGTGTTTAACACAATTCTTCCACATAATGTCTAAACTTCTAGACCTTGGGCTTTCTAATTCAATCTGCCTTTGGACTATGGATTTCCTGTCTGGCCGCTCACAGAGGGTCAGATTAGGTAATCATACCTCTTCAGCCCTTATTCTTAACACTGGTACACCACAGGGTTGCGTGTTGAATCCCTTACTCTATACTCTTTATGTGCATGACTGCATTCCCACTCATGCTAGTAATACTATTGCGAAATTTACAGATGATACAACAGTGGTGGGACTTATCTCTGGGGGGGGAGGGGGGAATGAGTATGCCTATTGAGATGAGATGGACCGGTTGCTTTCGTGGTGTGGAAACAATAACTTGGTCCTCAACACCAATAAGACCAAGGAACTTATAGTGGATTATAGAAGGAACAGATCAGACATCCAGCCCTTGCTTATCAATGGAGACCGAGTGGAGCAAGTGGCCAGTTTTAAGTTTCTGGGTGTTACCCTAAAAAAGGACCTCACCTGAAGTGCCCACATTGCAGCCCTGGTCAAAAGGCCCAGCAGAGATTATACTATCTGAGACTTCTCAGAAAACAACAACTGAATGAAAAACTGCTGGTGACCTTCTACCGCTGCACCAAAGAGAGCATTTTAACATACTGCACCTCTGTATGGTTTGCATAGTTGCAGCTCAAAACATTCTCAAAGATTCATCTCACCCCCGCTTTTTTTTTTTGAACTATTACCATCTGGCAGATGGTACAGAATAATAAAAACAAGGACAAATGGGTTGAAAAACAGCTTTTATCCCAGGGCAGTAGCTCTTTTGAATTCTGCTGTATAGTGCAGTGTTGTTGTGGTGTCAGGGGTTTCCGGTTCAATGTGTGAAGGGTGAAGGATGTGTGTTTGTGTTTATTTTCATGGTCATGGTCATGATGTGCACTGAAGATGGTGTTTGATTTCGTTGCACCAGGTGCAATAACAATAAAGTGAACTAAACTAAACTAAATTAATGGATCTTATCTCCCCATTTTGTGGTGTGTGCTTTCTATCAATACATTCATTTTTATGGATTTATACATTGCAAACATAAAAACCAGATAAACTATGGAAGGATTTAAGGAAGATCACACCATAGTGCTTTTAAGACTGAATAACATATGTTTTTCATGTAGATAATCCAGAAATAGGAATTTGTTTTGGGTTTTCCTACACTTGTACTTCAGCTATCATTGTGCCTCACTGCTACCCAGGAAAAAATTAGGTTCTGGCACAAGAAAGAAGAAAACATTTGTCTGCAACCTATTTATATTTATTAACTCTTTATCCCACTACATTCCCAAGGCTCTATTCAGAGTACCCACCAGGATTTCAAATGCAAACATAAGTATATGTATGGACCACTTACTCAGTCATGATTCTGGTTTGAACATTATGAGACAGTCTTCTAAGAGTCTCCATCAACACAGGAGACTAGAAATATGTGAGTCTGAAGACAAGCCTTTTTATTAGTGGCCTCCTCAGGCCATGACTCCCTTGGCCTATTCTGGAACTCCTTAACCCATTTCAGCAAGCCTTAGGCTCATCAGATTGTGAGAAATTGAGTGGAGGCTGAGAAATGAATAGGAGAGAAAGAAGACATCAAGAATGAAGAGATGGAAGCAATGATTGGGCTGTTCACTTTATTAATGCAACTGACTTCAGGTGGCAAGAACCCTGGGAAGTGTATTAAACCATTCTACTCACTTAATGGAGTCTGTTAATGAGGGTGAGAAATTCCTTTTACGATTTCCAATATCTGATATTTACCTTAGACTAGCATTAAAGCACTGAAATATGAGTAGCTCTTGAATCCTTCATCATACCCAGCTCCATGGGGTTTAACAGGTAGAGATCCAACTGTAGTCGAATGGATTACTTTTATTGTTTATGCCAATATGTTATATAATTTCATGTCCTCTTTGTTGTCCACCATTCCGAGTCAGCTGTAATAGGAATGTTAAATAAAATTAAATTAAAATGTAGAAAGCTCACTGAACAAGGACATGAATCTTCAAGGACTCCTACCATACATTTGGAACGTAAATGAACTCAAAGAAGTAAATGAAATGTTCCCTGGACTCTAGAAATGAAAAGATGAATAGAAAATTGGAAGAAGAAAACATAAATACCTTTATCCTTTTTTATATTAAACACATTATTTCCCCAAAGTCATACCTATATTGCCATTAAGTGCTACTCGCTGTGTGCATAGCAGCTTTCTCTCCCTCCATAACACAGAGCTGCATTTCTATGGCTGACCTCAAAGCGATTGATAGTTCACAAATAATTTTCTAGCCCTAGTTATTTTCTAGATCTGTTATGCCATGCCATTTTTCCTTTATTGTTTTATAAGGAACAACCAGTTTGGTGTAATAGTTAAGGGATCAGGCTGAAAGAGACTGTGAGTTCTAGTTCCACTAGATTATTATTAAATGATTAGGGGACTAGAAGCTATAATATACAAAGAACAATTGCAGAAACTGGCTATACCTATGAGCCATGGTGGTGCAGTGATTAGAATGCAGTATTGCAGGCTACTTCTACTGACTGCTGGCTGCCAGCAATTCGACATTTTGAGTCTCACCAGCTCAAGGTTGTTTCAGCCTTTCATTCTTCTGACGTTGGTAAAATGAGGACCAGGGATGACATAATAACAGTTCTCCAGTACTTGCCACTAGGATGAGGGAGTAAATTTATTTAGTTTACCAAAGCACCTGAAAGCAAGAGAAAAGCAATGGATGGAAACTAATCAAGGAGAGAAGCAGCCTAGAACTAAAGAGAACATTGTTAACAGTGAGAACAATCAACCAGTAGAACAAATTGCCTTTGGAATTTGTGGGTGCCCCATCACTGGAGGCTTTTAAGAAGGGACTGGACAACCATTTTGTCAGAAGTAGTATAAATTTCCTGCATGAGCAGCGGGTTGGACTAGATGACCTCCAAGGTCCCTTTCAACTATGTTACTGTTAGACATAAAGCTAACTGGATGAGCTTTCTCTCAACTTCAGAAAACTATCTAAGCAGTCTCTGAGAGTCAGACACTGATTATGCAGAAGAAGAAGAAAAATATCTTTTTCAACATAGCATCTCTCTCCCAGGAAAGAGAATGTTGGTATAATAGCACTAATTTGTCTTTCCTATGATGGTACAATATCCATGTCAAGTAAGCTACTGCATTCCCAAAAGAGGCAAGATAAGAAACAATGGATATAAACTAATCAAGGAGAGAAGCAATTAGAACTAAGGAGGAATTTCATCTTCAGAAGCTGTGGGGACTATCACAAGAAGCTTTTAAGAAGAGAACAGACAGCCACTTGTCTTGAATGGTATAGGACAGGGATCCCCAAACTTGGCAACTTTAAGACTTGTGGACTTCAACTCCCAGAATTCCATAGCCAGCTGGCTGGAGAATTCTGGGAGTTGAAGTCCACAAGTCTTAAAGTTGCCAAGTTTGGAGAACTTTGGTATAGGGTCTTGTGCTTGACCACAGGGTTGGACTCTGTTATTCTGCTAATCTTACATGTTACATGTTATGATATTCCAGCAGCATATCTATTTCCAAGCCAACATTTTTGTTGTTTTGGTGGCCCAATGGCTTATAAAATCAAGCTAGTGACTTGCCAGATATTTATTAGAAAGTTATAATACTTTCTAATGGACCAGAATGCAGAGCTGATGCTGGCTGTCTCACAAATTGCTATTGTGCTAATGTAGGTATGTGAAAGAAATGTAATCTAAGGAAAGATAGCATGGTCCTATTATTGAATAATCTCAGGGGGTAATGCAAATAGCTTCAGTTAGAAATAATATGGCAAGGGAAGAAATGAAAATATTGGTAAAGCAATAAGTATGCCAAAACCAGTGACTGAGCTGTTAGTTTCTTCCTTATGATTCAGATGGATTCTAATTGAAAACATGAGTCAGTTGATTGTATTCAGGTTTTATTTATGATCAGTTCTGATTACACAAATTATGACAAATGAGACTTAGGGAGTAAGCTCAGCAATGTATTCTGTGTTGCTAGGTAACTAGCCACCATTATTTCAAACAGTTCAGCTAATAAGTGGTAAGTGAAACATCTAATGCATCATCCCATAGCTTTCTTAATTCTTTAGTCTTTGGTGATAGTAAAATATATACATTCCTTCTATTAAATGCTTTTAAACTTATGAGAAACTCAAGAAGATCCTATCATTAGACACAGTGTCACCAAAGCATTAGAAGGACAGATAATCACTGTATTTGAATCATAGATGTCCTGGTGCTTGAACAGAATATAGCTGTGGACTTTAATAAATCTATATATGATTAGTTTGTTCTAATATCATAGTTTATTATTAGCCAAATACTATTTAAGTGACCTACAAAAAGGGTAAGCGATGGACATAAGTGGCTAGGGAATCATCTTTCATATTTAATTGCATATCAATTCATATTATAATAATTAAAATCTTTATCTGTCAGCTTTAAAAAATGGTATGAAGTCTGAAAGTATGAAGAAATAATGCATATAAAACAACTTTTTAGCTTGTATTTTTTACAGATATCTTCTCAGATGAGCCAAGCAAGGCTATGACAATATTGTATCAAGGATCAGTGATATCGCCTAATTTGGGGTTTGTTAAGTGTGTCATGAACAACAAAAAAGCAGAACTTAGATGTACATGCCACTTTCTTAATATAAAATATAGGTCCCATTCAATGCAAACTCTTTTCCCCTACCACGTACTTTGCTTCAAATGGATCCTCCTAAAGATTAGAGAGATTGATTAAGATCTAACTCTGCTGCTAAAACCCAAATGTTTGATTTAATCACTTAGAAGATTGGGATGTACACCTGGTCTCATAAGAGAAAGAGACCATTTTTTGTAGAGTTCTCATTATCTTTTAAAGGTTGCCTTCCAATTATTGCTATCTAGCATGGCAGGGACATGAACCTTGAAGAAAGAGATGAATCTTTTACTCTCTGCTTCCTGAGTCCTCACCTCTTCTCCCATAGCCACAGTCAAACTCAGCTCAAGGATGCCTTAATTTCCATAACATATTTAAGTGATCAAAATTCCTCACTTTCTTCACAGTTACCCTAAGCAACGTTATATATACAACTAGTGCAATTCCAATAGTTAGTGGAAGCAAAATATTACTAAGATCCCTGACATTTCACCTCCTAAGATCTGCTAGAAATGTTTTACTCTGGGTGTCTCCATTGAATGAAGTATGTTAGTATCAGAGATAGTGATTGCATCACAGTTGTGCATGCCTTCTTGGAAATAATCCTTTAGTATCTTCTTTGTGTTACTACACTGCCATGAAACTACCTTCACTCCTCATGCCTTTAAAAAAATATGATCTTTAATTCAGTAATTTAAACTATTGTTTATTCATCTTTTTTTCTTTATGTTTCCTGGAGATACTTTTTATTATAAATTAGTTTATAATATGCCATCATACTATGTTTTAACTGTACTTTAGTCAATAAATTTAATTGTAGGTTGTGTGAAATCATATGTTACATACAAGTGCCACATGAAAGATCTCTTTTGTTTTCCACAACACTTTTTACTGAGGAATCCCTCATTTCATTTGAACATACTATATTATTTCTGAAATACCGGTATGAAGAATTTACACAATTATTCTTTTTTTTAAAAAAAATGTATATCACTTCAAATTGGAGCTGAAAATAACTCTGCACTTTACCAGTAAAAAGATTTCTGTTTCTTGCAATGTTCTCCATATCAACCCAGCAAACTTCAGAGGAGGCTATTTCTAATCAAATAAATAGCATATGCTAAAATGTTTTCAGTTTGGAGGTATGTCAGGAACACTTTCAGCCTTTTATCTTCTCTGGAATAGGAGAGAAAAAATACCCCCTGAAATGAGACTTGTACAAAAAACTCTACTCTGTAATTATACCTGTCACTGCTTTTAAATGAATGGGTATAAATAGCCTATAGGATAGAATTTTGCTATTGTGTTCTTTTTCTGCCCAAAGGTTGTATACCTGTACCTCACCAGCAGTTGCCAGCCTGATCTGCACAAAACTGACAGCAAATTTTCTGTAATAGTTTTCCCTTGTACTATTAAGCCATGCATTACTCACAGGGTAATAGATCTGGTGCAATCTTGTTAGTTTGGGGAGAAAATGTCTTTCAGAATTGTATCATGAAAGGAGGTCAGAAACTATGCTTAATAGCTTATTTTTAAATATATATTTTGATTTTCATATGCTTGGAAAGATGAAGATCAAAGCATTGGCAATGAACTGTGGGTCCTTGGTGCTCTGTGAGCTCAATCGTTTTCTTGTAGATGTTTCATTACCAAACTAGGTAATATCATCAATGCTAATAAGGAGTTGGATTTGCTCTCATTTTATATACTATACACACTATATACAAGTATACATATACATGTGTGTGTGTATGTGTGTGTGTGTGCGCGCACGCATGCATGCTTCCAGAAGGGATATGTTTATACTGCTTTATACTGTAGTTGCCAAAACCAACATGGCACCTTAAATAGCCATTCCACACCACACTGTATTTGCCTAGATAGTTAGATATATTAACTGAAAACAGCAAGTTGATTCCATTAATGCTGGTGCAACTGTGCATAGCAAGAACCAATACATATGTAGTTAGCTGTAAAAGCCATTTTTATAGAACTAAAGCAGTCCAAAAGCAGTGCACTCAAATCTGTCAACCAACTAGGATGGGTTATGTTAAGTTTGCATGAAGAGTCAGGCCTTGAGAATTCCAGCAAAAAGACTTTATTAATGACAACAGCTCGAATGGACCCGTCCGGGTGAGCTCTGGCTGCTTCTTCTTATAGCCTGGCAGCCGTAGCTGCTATGTAATGGGAGTGCAGGGTTTCTTCCGCACTATTTAAACCAATACCATTTGACATTTTACAAGACCAATTCAAATAAACCAATAACATTTAAACCTACATACATAACACACCTCCCACAGGTTCAGTCCATACACAAACCCAACCTATCTAATGTATTCTTTTAAATAGGTGGGGCTCTTCGATAATACGTTGAGAGCTTAAATGGTTTCAAATTTTATTGTTCTCCTCTCAGTGAGAGGAAATTGTCTGCTGACATTTCCTGTTAGGACTTCCTGTGAAAGAAGACCCTGTTAGACTGTTAGAATCTGGTCTCTCCTCCCAACCCATCTCATTCAATGTCAACACCCAAGTCTGGTAGTGATGTACAATCTTCCACTTCTAAGGATGGATCTAGGCATTGTGACAGGGTTAGGGATGGTTCCTGTTAAGTAATGACTCTACTTCTAAGGATGGATCTTGGCATTGTGACAGGGTTCGGGATGGTTCTGTGCCAATGGCTCGTTGTTCACACAAAAGGTTGATTCCTGTTTGCTGATATTCCTCCTGTTCCTCCCCTTCCCCCTAGAAGACATCAGGTGAGGGACCTAGAGAGAGAGACAGTGGCGTGTTCCTGAGTGAACCGGGATCTAAGGCAGTGTGTACCTGCTCCAGAGGGAGGCCATCCTCTGTTTGACCCTGAAAAGAGGGCCAGTGATGTGAGTTATTTCAGCAGGGAATCACAAAGGTTCACCTGTAAGGTTCCTAGCATGACAGAATCTCCCACACTAAAAGAACGAACTTTGGAAGTGGAATCCAGTGGTGTATTGGGTGCATAAGTGGGATGAAATTCGGTCAAGGGAAGACCTAAGTTTTCCTGCCCAAACAACTCTGCTGGGGACAAGTGGTTGATGGGCTAGAGTGATGTGCTGAACACTAAGAAGCTTTTCAAGCTTCTCAGTGATATCCCAGGACCCAGCTGCTGAAGCTTTTCTTTGGTAAAGCGTACCATGCGTTCAGCCGACGTTGGCCAGAAAGGTGCCAGGGCTGTGAGGGCATGTCTGATGCCCTGTTGAGCTAGAAAGGATTCAAAATGTTAGACGTGAATTGAGGGCCATTTCAGAGACAAGGACATCTGGTAACCCATGGTTACAAAGAGCTTTGTTGCTGCTTGATAACAGCCTTAGTAGTAGTAGAAGTCATGAGAATAACCTCTAGCCATTTGGGTATGCATCTACAATTACTAGAAGCGTGTGCCCTCTTGTAGGGCCTGCAAAATCAATGTGGATTCTAGACCATGGGCCCTAGGACATTCCCATTCCTGTGTGGGGCGAGGGTGGGGCAAGGCCTGACTACCTGGCAGTGGGACAGAGGCAACCCAGTTTTCAACCATTTTGTCAATACCTGGCCACCATACATAACTCCTGGCCAAACCTTTCATCCTTACAATCCCAGGATGACCCTCATGTAACATTTCCAAAACCTCCCTTTGCAGTTTGCAGGAATAACCACCCTGTTACCCCACAAAATACATCCTCTTAATACAGATAATTCAGTTTGCCTGGATTTGAAAGGTTGGGCAAAGTGAGTAGATCTTGAAGAGAGGCCAACCTTTTTAATCAGCCCATAATAGGTGCCAACACAGCATCTTTGGCAGATTCTCTGGCAATCTCAGCAGCATGGACTGGAAGCTTAGCGGTCTCCAGGAAAAGGTGTGAGTCTCAAGTTCACAGTCCTCCTTGTGGCAAGGTAGTGGGCAACGACTCAGTGCATCAGCATGTCCAATGTCCTTGCCAGGCCTGTGAATCAGTTTGTAGGAGTAGGCTGCAAGAAATTCAGTCCACCTCAGCATTCTTGGTGACAGGATAATAGGTGTAGGTTTGTCTCCTGCCACGATGCCAAGCAAAGGTTTGTGATCTGTAACAATGGTGAATGACCTGCCATACAGATATTCATGAAATTTCTTAACAGCTGCAACAACTGCTAAAGCCTCCTTGTCCAATTGGCTGTAGTTCCTCTCTGCTTTGGACAGCTGAGGTAGAATGCAATTGGGGCTTCCCGGCCATTGGGAAGCCTGTGGCTCAAACCCTCCCACTCCAAAAGGGATGCATCACAAGTCAGAACAACAGGTAAATTCTCAGAGAATTGAATCAACACAGCATCAGGACGTGATTAGTCTCTTAATACTGTTAAATGCTGACTGTTCCTTCCGCCCCAGATCCAAGCAGCCTTCTTATCAAGTAAACGATGTAAGGGTTCAGCAATAGATGCTTTGTGAGGTAGAAACATGTGATAAAAGTTAATAAGGCCAAGGAAGGCTTGCAGATCTGACTTGCAACGAGGTTTAGGGGCTTCCTTGATCGCTTTAACCTTGGCATCAGTGGGGTGGATGCCCTGTTTATCAATCATGTACCCCAGGAATTCAACTCTGTCTGTTTTGAGAGTGCATTTATCTTCCTTGACTTTCAAACCTGCTTTTCTGAATCTGGTAAGGACTTCTCTGAGTCTCTCTTGAAGCTGAGTGTCATTCTCAGCAGAGATTAACACATCATCAAAATAAGGCACTACCCTGGCAGTCCTTGCAACATTCTTTCCATAAGACTTTGAAAAATGCCAGGTGCCGCTTACTCCAAATTGTAGTCTTTTACATTTGAAGGCACCTCTATGAGTCACAATTGTTTGTGCCTCTGCAGTGGCATCATCAACTGTTAATTGTTGATATGCCTGAGCTAAGTCCAGTTTAGCAAATACTGTACCCCTGCCAAGGGAATGGAGCAGATGATGCACAACAGGTACAGGGTATGGCTCTGCTGCAGCGCATGGTTAAGTGTCCCCTTGTAGTCACCACAGATTCTCACTGACCCATCAGCCTTGACTGGTGTGACTATGGGTGTTTCCCATCTGGAGTGGTCAGTAGGTTCCAAAACCCCTTGGGCGATGAGCTTATCTAATTGTGCATCAATTTTTTCCTTTAAAGCAAATGGAACCCTCCTGGGCTTTAAACGAATTGGGGGCACCTTGGGGTCTAAACTGAAAGCAATAGGGGTCCCCATATACTTGCCCAGTCCTTGCTGAAGACCTCTGGAAACTCAGACTTCAAGGACTCTTCCCAGTCAGAACTGCTCACGTGATGGATGCCAGTCACCTCGATGCCAAGTGGCTTGAACCACTCAAGTCCCAGCAAACTTGGGATCCTTGTCCCGATGGTCAGTGGCAAGCGTTTGGTGTGGCCTTTAAACTGCACGTTGAATTCCCCGCTCCAACTACTGGAATCTTGTTCCCTTGGTAGTCTTTGAGGGTCAGTGCTTGCTTCTGGAAATGTTTTTCTGAATTCTTGGAAAGAGTCTGTGTATAGTGTCCCATGACACCATAGATAAATAAGAGCCTGAGTCCACTTCCATGTGGCACGGTCTCCCTTCAATAAACACCTTCACATGTACTTTTCTGCTATTTAAATGTGAAGAATGACCAATGGATATTGTTTGGTGAGTTTCACTCTTGCCATTTGCTTTTGAATTTAGCCCCATTTTTCCACTTAAATTGTTGGGCTTAAAATCTTCCTCAGGAAGTTTCTTCCTGAATGGTGGAGTTCTGGATGATTTGCAGACTCTGGCTATATGACCCGTTTCTCACTAGCGTAGGCAAATGGAGTCAAAAACTTGCATTCAGTGGGGTGGCCCCCACATCCTCAAACGAATCCTTGCCTGTTTTTTCCAGAGTCTTTTCTTTTCTTCTCCATTCTGAGCTTAAAATCCCTCTTCTTCCTCACTGCTATCCGAATCAGAGTCTATTTGTTTGCAATGAGTTGTTGAGGATTTTTCCCCATCAGAATGGCTTGAGGCCTTGTTAATCTTTTCATGGCGCAGCTGAGGACTTGGTGGCTTCTGCTGAAACAGCCTCTTCAATAGCCTCTTTAAGCGTGATTTTGGTTTCATTAACAGTTTGCTTTGTAAGATCTTATCTTTAAGGCCCAAAACAAACCGATCACGCCTCTTCTACGTTGGTAAAGTCACAAGCACCCCAATGTCCCTTAAACTTGCCACGAAGTCATTAACACTCGCTATCCCCTTGATCCCGCGGTAAAATTATGTCTCTTAATGAGGCGCGATACTTGTGCGTAATGGGCTCTTAAAGTCTTTCTAATTCGGGCCATTCTATTACCTTCAATTCTGCTGCTCCATAGCGCCTTCGCCATTTTGAAAACTGCGGACGCAGTGTGTGAGAAAGACCGCCCTCTTCCGTCTCGGGGATGCCGGCGGATCGTTCCCTTCCAGGAACATGTGGAACCGGTCTGCATCGATTCCCAGTCTTCCGTCGCCCGGATCGAGCGGTGCTGGGGGTGTTCAGCGCAGCCATCTCGCTCAGTTGCTTGTTCGTCGCGTCGTCTTCTCTTCAGGAAATCCCACCTTGTCGCCAGTGTTAAGTTTGCATGAAGAGTCAGGCGAGGAATTCCAGCAAAAGACTTTATTAATGACAACAGCTCGAATGGACCCGTCCGGGTAAGGCTACGGCTGCTTCTTGCCGGCAGCCATGGCTGCTAGCCAATGGGAGTGCAGGGTTTCTTCCGCACTATTTAAACCAATACCATTTGACATTTTACAAGACCAATTCAAATAAACCAATAACATTTAAACCTACATACATAACAGGTTACACTTTTGTTGTCTTTTTGTAGTTATTTTATTTTATTGTGCCTTCAACATTCTTGGCTCCTGATTGTTGCCTGGAGTAATCCAGCATTTTTCTTGGCAAGATTTTGTAAGTGGTTTGTTCTTGCCTCCTTCCTAGGGCTAAGGGTATGTGACTTTGTACCTAAGGCAGAACTGGAACTTACAGTTTCCTGGTTTCTAGCCTTGTGCCTTAACCACTACACCAAACTAACATATCTACATCTATTAAGCCACAAAGGAGGAGCTAGTTTTTGTCAGCCCTCTGCATTTCTCTGGGAATTTTAAAGAACCAACCTGGTTAAATGTAGGGGACAAATTCATACCTCTGTTGTTGTAGGGGAAGGAGTGGCAGAACCTGGGGGCAGAGTTAAAAGAGATCTCAACCTAGAATTTTTAGATAGTCACAAATGGACTAAATTCAACCCTCTCCCCTTGAGTTCCACTGACCCTTATTAACTCCTAGAAAGTCTAACCAGTAGGATATTCCTGTGAATACACAATCAGTTTAATTGGACCATTATGCATGAACCTGATCTTTCATGCCTGACAATTTCATATTTTTAAAAGATCTTGATTCTTGGTGACTTTGCCATTGTGTTTTCCTAAGATTTCTTTTTTTAAAAAGGAACAAATTTCCTGATCTAGCTTATAGCCCACAGATATTCTAGAGCAGGGATCCCCAACCCCCAGTTTATAGAGGGCCATGCAAACAAGCGAGGCCCCATCTATGGGATGCAAAGCCACAGCTACTCCAGTCTGCTGAAAATTCTCTGTCCATGGAACCAGTCCATGGTGCCCAAAAGGTTGAAGGCCAGTGCTCTCGAGGACTCCCATTCAAGTAAAAATCAGATCCTACCCTTTTTAGCATTTTCAACATTGACCAAGTTTGATTCGATCAAGCCATTGCAGAAGACTTATAATTTTGAATAACGTTTAATGTAAAATGGCAAACAAAATGAACATTTAAAGAAGAATTCAAAAAATCCAAATCAAGTACAGTTGGACTTTCTCATCCAGTATGAATGTATCTTGAAGATCCATTTTGTTAAGTTTGCATGAAGAGGCAGACACGGAGTGCTTCAGCTCTAAAGTTTATTAGTGACTTCAGCTCAGAATGGACCTGTTTGGCTTGGCCGAGGCAGCTATATATAGCCGGCTGCCTCGGCTCACAGCCAATCAGAGTGCAGGGTTTTCCCGCACCTTTTAACCAATGCTTTTAAACACTTTACAAGAACAACCAATCAATTCAAACTCTGCATACATAACACCCCTCCCCACTAGGTTTACCCCATACTCAAACCCCATCTATCTAATGTATTCTTTTAAATAGGTGGGGCTCTTACGTGTACGTTGAGACCTATGTGGTTCAGATGTTTTAAGGTTCTCACCTTGTGAGAGAGGAAATGTGTCTGTTGACATTTCCTTACTGGGACTTCTAGTAATGGTAGAACCTGCTTGGTTACTACAACCTGGTCTCTCCTCCCAGTCCATCTCCAACCCAATATCAGCACCCAAATCAGGTAGTGATGTGCAATCTTCCATTTGTAAAAATGGTTGTTGGCACTGTGACAGGTTTTGGGATGGTTCCTGTCGTGTTAGCTCGTTACACATGGGGTTGATTCTTGCTTGCTGATTATCCTCATAATCCTCCCCTTCCCCCCTGGAAGAGGCAGTAGGTATGGGAACCAGAGAGGAGCAATGGGGATGCTCCTGAGGTAGTCTGGATCTTAACTGATCAATGTGCCTGCTCCAGAGGACACCATCCTCTGTTTGTACCCTGTAAGACCTGGGACCTGTGATTTGGGTTATCTCAGCAGGAATCCATAATGGTTCACCCATAAGGTTCTTAGCATAAACAGAATCACCCACAGTGAATGTGCAAATTTTACTAGTGGAATCTAGTGGTGCGTTAGGTGCTTAAGTGGGATGAAGGTGGTCAAGGGGAGACCTGAGTTTCCTCCCCATCAACAATTCAGCTGGGGTTAAGTTAGTTGAGGGGTTGGGAGTGATATGCTGGACACTGAGTAGTTTTTCAACTTTCTCAGTGATGTCCCCTGGACCCAATTGCTGAAGTTTTTCCTTGGTAAATCGTACCATGTGTTCAACCCGGCCATTAGCCAAAGGATGCCCAGGGGCTGTCAGGGCATGTCTGATACCCTGCTGTGCTAGATATGATTCAAAAGGTTGGATGTAAATTGAGGACCATTGTCAGAAACAAGCACATCAGGTAACCCGTGAGTTACAAAGAGCTTTTTAAGCTGTTTGATGACAGCTTCAGCTGTGGTGGATGCCATAGGGATAACCTCTAGCCATTTGGAATATGCATCTACTATAATGGAAAGTGTGCCCTCTGGTAGGGCCAGCAAAATCAATGTGAATCCTGGACCATGGGCCCCTAGGACATTCCCATTCCTGTGTGGGGGAGAGGTGGGGCAGGCCTGACTACCTGACAGTGGGGACAAGATGCAACCCAGTTTTCAACAATTTTGTCAATACCTGGCCACCATACATAACTCCTGGCCAATCCCTTCATTCTGACAATTCCCGGATGACCCTCATGTAACATTTCCAAAACCTCTTTCTGTAGTTTTGCAGGAATAACCACCCTGTTACCCCACAAAATACATCCTCTTAATACAGATAATTCAGTTTGCCTGGATTTAAAAGTTGAGCAAGTTGAGGTAGATCTTGAAGAGGCCAACCTTTCTTAATCCAGCCTATAACAGGAGCCAATAAAGTGTCTTTGGCAATCTCTCTGGCAATTTCAGCAGCGTGTACTGGAAGCTTGGCAACAGTTTCTAGGAAAAAGGTGTAAATCTCAGGAGCAAAGTCCTCAGTGTGAGAAGGAAGTGGGCAGCGACTCAAAGCATCTGCATGCCCAATGTCTTTGCCAGGCCTGTGGATGAGTTTGTATGAATAAGCAGCAAGAAATTCAGTCCACCTCAGCATTCTTGCTGACAGGATAGTGGTAGGTTTGTCTCCTGCCACAATGCCTAACAGAGGTTTGTGATCTGTGATAACAGTAAATGTTCTCCCATAGGGGAGGTGTTGCCCCTGTGGATAGGGAGCCGCAGAGTCTGGGGTCCCTCCTGGATGTCTTGGCTCCGGTTGGAGGGCAGGTGGGGAGCCGTTGCCAGGGGCCTTTGCCCAGCTCGCCTTGTTGACAACTTGGCCTTTTCTGGACGGGGCGCCCTGCATACGGTCACTTTGCCCTTGTACCTCTAGAAATCGACTGCAAGCTCTCTATTTGGGACTGCGCATACCATCGGAGATTACATGGTGCAGAGAATCACGGCAATTGATGGGAGTTACGGTTCTCCATGTGACCCCCTCCTGCATGAAGCCTGCATTGGTTGCGGTTAGCTCGGGTGAGATTCAAGGTTTTAGTGTTAACATACAAAGTCCTTCCACGACATGGGTCCTCAGTATTTAAGGGCGTCTTCTTCCAATGTATTCGAATACCGATGGCCCGCACCAATGCGACTCATAGGCAAGGACTCCTGGGTCCGTCGGCGAGCCAATGCCGTCTGGCAGTTCCCGGCAGGCGGAAACAACCTGCACCGGCGACTGACCTTTGGAATCAACTGCCTTTGGAGCTCTGCTGGCCCCTGACCTCCGCCTTTCAGCGAGTTGAAGACCTGGTTATTGACCAACCGGGCTTGACCCTTGGGGAGGGTTGTTTTAATTATTTTATAAATGTTTTGAACTTATAATTTAATCTAATTGTTTTTAATGTATTTATTGTCTCTTGTTTTTAGTTGTGAAAGCTTAGCCGAGTCTTGGAGATGGGGCAGCATATAAGTTCAAATAATAAATAAATAAATAAATATAGATACTCATGGAATTTCTTGACAGCTGCTACAATTGCCAAAGCTTCCTTGTCCACTTGGCTGTAGTTTCTCTTTGCTTTAGTCAAGGTGTGAGAGTAAAATGCAATAGGAGCTTCCCTTCCACTGGGAAACATATGGCTCAACACACACCCCCACACTCCAAAGGGGGTTGCATCACAAGTCAGCACAACAGGCAAATTCTCAGAGAACTGTATCAGTACAGAATCAGATGTGATTTGTCTCTTAATATTGTTAAATGCAGCTTGTTCCTTTCTGCCCCAGACCCATGCAGATTTTTTGTCCAGCAACCTATGTAGGGGTTCTGCAATGGTTGCCTTCTGAGGTAGAAACATATGATAGAACTTAATGAGTCCCAGAATGCTTGCAAATCTGTTTTTGCATTTTGGCCTGGGGCTTCTTTTTATAAAAAGTTTTTTATTTTTGATACAAACATACAAACAGGACATACAAAACATAAAAACCATCTTCCATATATACATACAGTGTGTCAGTTGGTTACAAATCCTTTGTGTCATCCTTTCATATTCATCACTCACAATTTATCAAAAGAAAATTTCTCATATTATCAATAAAACATTATGTATTTATCAATTATTACTTGTGTACAATTAAACTATTTATTTCATCATATATATGAGATATATTTTAATCTAAAATTTATGTTATACTTTCATCCAATGGTTATATATATCAACATTATATTTTATATCAGCCTATTATATTTCTATTACAAAATTATATAGTCTATTGCATTACCAAGTCTTTTTATTCAACCATTGATAAAACAAATCCGATATGTTGTAAAATTGTTTATCTTCTTGTTCTCTAATTTCAAATGTCAATTTACTCATTTCAGCACAGTCCATAATTTTCCTAATCACTTCCTCCTGCATAGGTATTTTATCATTCTTCCAATTTTTGGCAAATAAAATTCTAGCTGCTGTTAAAACATTTACAATCAAATATTTCAACTCTTTATTGTAGATATCTGGTATAATTCCCAATAAAAATATTTCTGGTTTCAAGTCTATGTGTTGTTGTATCATTTTTTCCAACCATATGTGGATTTTAGTCCAATATCTTTTTGCATCCGAACAAGTCCACCACATATGGTAATATGATCCAGGTATCTGATGACTCCCTTTTCCTGCTGTTTCTTATGGCCTGACTCTGGACTTTTCCATCGACCATTGTGTTTGGTCATTTTGCCTCATTTGTGTTACTGCTTCCACTTATACCATCTGCTCCATCTTCGCCAATTACAAGGTACTCTAATTACTGGGACTGAACCATCTATACTGTGCCATAGGCCACAGAGGGGTGAGCTTGGACACCCTAGTGACCTGGGCCCGGATTCCCAGTGCCGACTGTACACCCTTGAACTTGGTTTACAGCTACCAGATTTTGTTGTTTCCCTTGCCATGGTGAGAGAACGGCAGTGGGGACTCACTTTCTCTCTAGATAGCCATTTAACATCTGTTTACCAACTGTCCAATTGGTGCCCATGGGGGATACCCACGGTGAGAGTGCAGGACTTGATCCGAGGAGGGTCTTAAACATCGACCACAGGTCTGTTGTGAGAGGGCAGCCTGGTTCCTGGACCCCGACAGGCAGTACCTAGGACTTTACCTTCCCTATTCCGACTTTATTGTTTCCACCTACAGACCCTGTGCCGGTTCCTTGACATCCTTGGATCTGTCTAAACTTTTACAGCAGCAGAGCCAGGCCTTCAGGAGGCCTCCTCCAGGACATGGCCTGCTACACTATCACCGCCTACCTCGAGGATGGGTTATGGAACCGGAGAGATGGCATGGTGGAGTTGGGTTGGGGTTGGGGCTCTAAGAAGGCAAAAAGAGGGTCACTAGGGCCCTTTAATTAAATTTTAAATAAATTTTAAGTAGGCTAGGAGGAGGGTGGGAAATGATGTCGGGGTGGATTGCAGCCCGGCTCATGCGGGCGGGGGTTGGGGTTGCCGGTGGGGCCCGGAGGTGGGCCAGGGACCGCGATTCCTAGGGTGGTTGGGATTGGGAGACGACGAGGCATAGGGCCAGATCATGTTGGGAGCAATCTTCGGAAGGTGCCATTCACCCTATGACCTCCTCCCGGGGCAGGGGAATGGGGACCCCTGGGCTCAAGCTGGTGTATTTTAATGCCAGGTCCGTGGCTAATAAGAGGTGATTGAGGAGGAGGCCTGGACCTGGCTTGCATCACCGAGACCTGGTTGGGCCCAGAGGGAGGAGTCCCTCTGGTTGATTTATGCCCCCAGGTTTCCGGATTTTGCACCGGGCACGGGCTCAGGGAGGGTGGTGGAGTGGCTGTGGTTATTCGGGAGACCCTGATTCCAAGGGAGGTCGCTGTTCCTGAGATAGGCGGAAGTGAGACCCTCCTCCTGAGGTGGGGCCTGGGTGGTGGGTTTGCTGCTGACATACCTTTCCCCAGCTGTGTGGCAGCAACCCTGCCTGGGTTTCTCGCTTCTCTCGGGTATGTGGATCTCCCGGGCTTATGGTCCTGGGTGATTTAATCTGCCTTCCCTCACGAGGGGAAACACTTCGGGGCACAGTGGGTTTAGGGCACAGGCACTGCCCGTCCCATGGTCTGATCACTATCTCCTGTGGCTGGTCTTCCAACAGGCTGCTCCCCCACTGGGATGATGAGCCACCTAGATGGTTCTTTGCCCAGATGCCTAATGGACCCTGAAAGGTTCCAGGCAGAACTGGGTTTTTCCCCATTCCCTTGCCCACAACTCTGGCAGGATGCCCTCGACAGGGTTGTCCCCATGCGTCCCCTCACACACTGTGGATCCCAGGTAGCTCCTTGGTATACTGAGGAGCTCGGGAGATGCCATCAGAGGGTTTAGAGAGCAGGTGGAGGGCCACCCGCGCCCAAGCCAATCAAGCCCAGTTAAGAGCCCATAAAGGACTTACCTGGTAGCTATGGGGGAGGCGAGAAGGTCTTATCTCTCCACCCTCATAGCGTCTGCAGATAACCGCCCAGCTGCCCTGTTTAGGGTCACCGCTCCCTCTTACATCCGGGGAGGTGGTGGACCCTCTCCGGGGAAGGGCTGAGGAATTTGGTCAATATCTGTCGGATAAGATCGCATGGATTCAGGCGGTTGTGCCACCTTGCAGTGGTCTGAGGATCGTGGTGCAAGTAGTCTGGCTGATGTGATCTGGGCTGAGTTCGACCCTGTTTCCAGGATGAAGTGGACAGGATTATGGGATCTGAGTTCCACCACATGTTTGTTGGACCCATGCCCTTCCTGGCTGGCTTACGCCACCAGGGAGGTCACCTGCGGTTGGCTCGGGCAGTGGTCACGCCGTTAAAGGAGGGTGTTTTTCCCTGCCTTGAAAAGCGGTGGTGAGCCCCTCCTGAAGAAGCCTGCCCTGGACCCGACCGTGAACAACCTTCCGTCCAGTCTTCCTTTTTGGCGAAGGTTGTTGAGAGTGTGGTGGCTCAGCAGTTTCCACTTTTCCTGGATGAAGCAGACTACCTAGATCCGTACCAATCGGGCCTCCAGCCTGGTTTCAGCATGGAGATGGCATTGGCCACACTGATGGATGATCTCTGGAGGGCCGGGACAGGGGTTTTTCCTCTGTCCTGGTCCTATTAGACCTCTCAGCGGCTTCGATACCATCGACCATGGTATCCTTTGATGCCTCGAGGGGCTGGGAGTGGGGGCACTGTTCTTCGGTGGCTCTCCTACCTCTCCGGGTGGTCACATGGTGTTGACAGGGGGACAGAGGTCGCCCTGGGCACTCACTTGTGGGGTCCCTCAGGGGTCGGTCCTCCCCCTTTATTTAATATCTACATGAAACCGCTGGGTGAGATCATTCGTGGTTTGTGGTGAGGTATCACCAGTATGCTGATGATACCCAGTTATACATCTCCACCCCAAACCAAATCAGTGATGCCCTCTCCGTGATGACTCACTGTCTGGATGCGGTACGGATCTGGATGGACGGAAACATGCTTCGGCTCAACCCGGCCAAGACTGAGTGGCTGTACATACTGGCATCTCGGTCCAGTCAAGAGTGTCCATCGTTGACCATAGGGGGAGTGGTGTTGCCCCCTGTGGATAGGGCACAGAACCTAGGGGTCCTCCTGGATGCATGGCTCCAGTTGGAGGAGCAGGTGGGGGCCGTCGCCAGGGGGGCCTTTGCCCAGGTCTGGCTGGTTCGCCAGCTTTGCCTGTTTCTGGACCAAGATGCCCTGCGCACAGTCACTCATGCCCTTGTTACCTCGCGACTCGACTACTGCAACGCTCTCTATTTAGGACTTCCCTTGCACACCATCCGGAGGTTACAGCTGGTGCAGAATGCTGCCACACGGGTTGTGATGGGAGTTACCTGATTCTCCCATATTACCCCCCCGCAGCTTGCATTGGTTGCCGGTTGTGCTCCGGGTGAGGTTCAAGGTTTTGGCTTTAACATTCAAAGTCCTACACGACATGGGTCCACAATATTTAAGGGAGCACCTCCTATCGATATCGAGGACCAACTGCCCTGTACGGGCACACAGGCAGGGGCTCCTCAGGGTCCCGTCGGCAAGCCAATGTCGGCTGGTGGTCCCCCGACGGTGAGCCTACTCTGTGGCGGCCCCAACTTATGGAATCAACTGCCTCTGGACCTCCGTCTGGCCCCTGACCTCCACACCTTCGCACATTTGAAGACCTGGCTATTTGACCAAGTCGGGCTGTGATTACCTCATGGGGGGTATGGGATAGTTTTAACTTTTTAATTCGGTTTTATTGGACCTTATAGTGATTTAATTTCTTTTAATTATTTATTGTATTTGTATGTTTTAACTATGAGCCGCTAAGTCTATCGATTTATTCATTCTTGCATTCTCATAAGTGCCACCTGTAAAATATACAAATTTTCTTTATAAGCAGTTGACATTGTCATTTTATAATTCTGGGACCATAATTTTCCCATTTCTCTAGATCAATCCCATATCCAAAATTTTTCCCCAAGCAATCATTGTTTCTTTAACTTGTTCCTCTTCCATTTTAATTTCTAAAAATATCCATAAAGTTTTTAATCACCTTTTCATCAGTACCCATCAATATTTTGTCTAGCCCAATCTGCTTGTTATAAATACCTTCTACTTTAATATCCTTATCAAATCTAGATTGTACTTGCAAATATGAAAACCAATTCATTTTATACCTTGTTCTTCCAACGCTTGCATAGATTTAAGTTCACCCTTTCATTCAATATCTCACCATATCTAACTGTTTGTTCCTTTTATATATTACTGGATATGAAAAGGCTTCAATAGTAGATATCCATATTGGAATTTTCAAGTAATGTTGTTTTTAATCTTCTCCCAGTTTAAAAACAAAGCTTCTCGAATATAATGTCTTCTAAAATACCCTTGTGTTTTAGTTCCCTTATACCAAAGGAATGCATGCCACCCCAATAACAAGTCATGTCCTTCTAGAGTCAATAATCTAGTATTCCTTAGTGTTATCCAATCTTTTACCCACATCAAATTTGCCTCCTGATAGTATAGTTCCCAATTGGGCAAAGCAAACCCTCCTCTTAATCTTGCATCCTGCAATAACTTAAGTTTTATTCTTGCTTTTTGCCTTGCCATATATATTTCAACATCATTCGATTTAGGTCTTCGAAAAACTCTTTCCCTAATCTGATTGGAATTGTCTGGAATAAGTATAGAATTCTAGGCAATACATTCATCTTGATTGTTGATATTCTCCCAATCAACGATAGTTGTAAGTTTTTCCATTTTTCCAAGTCTGTCGCTATCTGCTGTTTAAGTTTAATGTAATTATCCTCCTTCAGTGTACTACATCTTGCTGTAATATATATCCCTAGATACTTAACCTTACTTGTGACCTGTATTTCTAAAGCTTCTTCCAATTCTTTCTTCCGTCTCACTAACATATTCTTTGTTAATATCTTTGTTTTGTCTTTATTAATTTTCAATCCTGCTACTTCTCCATACTCTTCTATTCTTTCAGTTAGCTTAAGCTGATTCCAGTGGGTCCTCTAATATAAATACCAGGTCATCTGCAAAGGCTTGTAACTTATATTCTTCTCTTTTAATTTTCATTCCTTTTATTTGTTTATCTTCTCTAATACACCTGTTTAACACTTCTAAGGTTAACACAAACAGCAGGGTGACAGTGGGCAGCCTTGTCTAGTCCCTTTTCTTATATTTATAGGCTCTGTCAATTCTCCATTTATCAAAACCCTTGCAGTTTGTTCAGAATATATAGTCTCAATAGCATGTATAAAATTTTTGCCAAAGCCCATTTGTGTCAATTGTAGTAACATGAAGCTCCAACTCACATTATCAAAGGCTTTTTGAGCATCCAGAAACATCAAGGCCATTTGCTTTTCAGGATGTGCCTCATAGTACTCCAGAGTGTCCAGGATTATTCTCATATTATGTTTGATTTGTCTTTTGGCAGAAACCCATTTTGGTCAACATGTATAAAGTTGTTTAAGTATCTTTTCAGTCTTTCTGCCAAAATTGAAGCAAAAATTTTATAGTCTGAATTTAATAGGGAAATAGGCCTATAATTTTTAACTTGTTGTAAGTCTGTGTCTTCCTTCGTATAAGTGTGATATAAGCTTCTGACCAAGTCTTTGGTATTCTCTTCTCTTGCATGACTTCATTCATAACTTCTAATAATTGGAGGTTTAACACCTCCTGAAAAGTCTTATAAAATTCCACTGGTAAACCATCCGGGCCTGGTGCTTTCCCTGTATTTTGTTTCTTTAAGGCTTCTGTTAACTCCATCATTGTTATATTCTCTTCTAACATTATTTCGATATCTTTAGGTATCTGTGGTAACTTTGCCTTTTGTATATATTGTTTAATTTTTCTTCTTGAATACTCTCTTGATAGTACAATTTTCCATAATAGTCTTGTATAATTCTTTTTTTCCCTTCATTTCCGTAACAAGGATGTCCTTCTTCATCTATTAAATGGCTAATTTTCTTGATTCTCTTTCCTTTCTTAATTTATAGGCTAACCATCTTCCTGGTTTGTTTGCGTCCTCAAAATAATTCTGTTTAGCATTTTTAATCTTTTGGGCTAGCTCTTCTTTTTCCATTAATTCCATTTTATGTTTGGTTATATCCATTTTGATTTTAACATCTTTTTGTGGAAATTTCTGTAGTTCTTTTCCAGTTTTTATATTCTTCTTCTAATGTTTTAAAGTCTTTTTGTTTGATATTTCTTTTCCTTGTATAATCAATTATCAAGCCTCTTGTATAGGCCTTCATCGTGTCCCAGAGATTCTGTAACGATGTATCCTCTTTCTTATTTTCTTTAAAAAGAATACCAGTTCTCTCTCCATTTTCTGTTTAAAATCTTCTTCCTTTAATATCTTATTGTTTAATGTCCATCTAGATCTCATCTTTTGTCCTTTCCAAATAATAATCATTGGATTATGATCAGCCCAAATATTTGCTTCTATTTCAATTTTTGTATATTAAAAATAGATCAGCTGATGTCTATATCATATCTATTCTTGACCATGATTCATGCCTGTTTGAGTAAAATGTATATTGTTTATTTCCTATATTTCTCTCTCTCCATGCATCTTTTAAATTTATTTCTTCTATCGTTTGAAAAAAGGGTTTTGGTGGTTTCTTTCTAGCTTTCTTTGTGGCTTTTTGTGATTCATAATCCAGCTGCTCATTAATTATTCCATTAAAATCTCCCATCATGCATAAATTAACGTAGTCCAGTTCAATTATTTTTTTATGGAGTTTATTATAAAATTCCTCTTGGTGGTCATTTGGAGCATATATAGCTATTAAAAGTATTTTAGTATTATTGTCCATTATTTCTACCATTAAGATTCTTCCATCATCATCTGTATAAATTAATTCAGCCAAAATTGTTTCTTTAATATATAAAAGCATGCCTCTTTTTTTACATTGTGCCAATGAAGTAAACAATTTTCCTTTTTTTGTTTCAGTACGTGTTCATGTTGTTTTTTAATATGTACCTCTTGTAGGCAAATTATATCAAATTTTAATTTCTCCAATTTGTGAAATACTTTCCTTCTTTTAGTAATTGAATCAAGTCCATTTATATTCATCGTAACCAGTTTTCTTTCCTCCATTTTAGATTTTGTAAGAGGGATTTATTGCTCTGGTGGATCTTATTTCTCTTCGTTCTCTGGTGCCCGCCTACTGCCTTCTTCTTTTCCTTTTCTTTTTCAATTACTGCTATCAACTCCTTTTGAGGTTCAATCAGGGGCTCTTCTTTTCTTGTATCTTCCTCCTTTCCTCTAATATATTCATAATAAAATGATTCCGCCTTTTCAACCGTGTCAATTCTATGTCTTTGTTCCCGCCATGTAAACAGAAGGCCTTCTGGTATCAGCCATATTCCTTTTCTAAGCAGTTCTTTGGTTAGAAAGAGGTACTCTCTCCTCATCTCCCTTACTCTTCTTGGTACCTGTTTCAGCACCACAATTTCTTTGTCTTTATACTTTAATGTCTTTTCTCTTGTCATTTGCAAAATTTGTGTTTTAATAATTTTCTTAGTAAATCTAATATGGACTTCTCTTGGTAGCTTATTCCTCATTGCATATCTTGTATGTACACGAAACACTTCATCCATTCCATCCATCATTTTCTCTTTTGTTATTTCTAGTGCTTCCACCAATATTTCTATCATTTTTCCAATGAGGTTTTCACCCTTTTCTTCCTCCACATTTTGAAATCTCAAGTAAAATTCTGATCTGGGGGCTTCTTTGATTGCCTGAACTTTGGCCTCTGTGGGGTGGATGCCATGTTTATCAATCATGTAACCCAAGAATTCCACTTTATCTGTTCTAAGTGTGCATTTTTCTTCTTTGACTCTTAACCCCACTTTCTTGAATCTGGTTAAGACTTCTCTGAGTCTTTCGTGTAACTGAGTGTCATTTTCAGCAGAAATTAAACGTCATCAAAATAGGGCACCACCCTGGCAACCCTTGTAGCATCCTTTCCATAAGGCTTTGGAAGATGCCTGGTGCCACTTACTCCAAAGTGCAACCTTTTGCATTTGAAAGCATCTCTATGGGTCACAATGGTTTGGGCTTCTGCAGTGGCATCATCAACTGTTAACTGTTGATATGCCTGTGCCAGGTCCAATTTGGCAAAAACTGTGCCCCTCCAAGAGAATGTAATAAATGATGCACTACTGGAACTGGATATGCTCTGTTGTAGCACATGGTTCAATGTCCCCTTGTAGTCTCCACAGATTCTCACAGACCCATCAGCCTTGACTGGTGTGACTATGGGTGTCTCCCACCTGGAGTGGTCAGTGGGCTCTAAAACCCCTTGGGCTATTAGTTTATCTAATTGTGCATCAATTTTTCCTTTAAGGCAAATGGAACCCTTCTGGGTTTTAAATGGATTGGTTGTACCTTGGGATCTAGGTTAAAGGAGATAGGGGTCCCCAAGTACTTGCCTAATCCGTCGCTGAAGACCTCTGGAAACTCAGACTTCAAGGCCTCTTCCCACTCAGTGTTGCTCACGTGATTGATGCCAGTCACCTCGATGCCCAGCAGGTTGAACCATTCAAGGCCCAGCAGACTTGGGCGATCCTTGTCCACGATGGTCAGTGGTAGGCGCTTGGTGTGGCCCTTGAATTTCACGTTGAATTCTCTTGTTCCAACTACTGGAATCTTGTTCCCTTGGTAGTCTTTAAAAGTCAATGCTTGCTTCTTGAAGTGATTCTTCTGGATGTTAGGAAGTAGTCTGTGAATAGTGTCCCATGACACCATAGATAGGTAAGAGCCTGAGTCCACTTCCATTTGGCAAGGCCTTCCTTCAATAAGTACCTTGACATGCACTTTCCTGTTTTTTAAAGGAGAAGAATGACCAATAGTTACTGTTTGATGAGTTTCATTCTTCCCATTTGCTTCTGTGCTGTGCCCCATTTTCTCACTGAGGTTGTTTGGCTTGAATTCTTTGTCTTTGCTTGCAGCAAGCTTCCTTCTGTTGGGTGGAGTTCTGGATGATTTGCAGACTCTTGCTAGGTTTCCTCTTTTATCACAACGGAGGCAAATGGTGTCTAGAAACTTGCATTCAGTGCGGGGGTGGCTTCCCCCACAACCTCTGCAATAGAAATCTTGCCTTTTTCTTCCCAGGTCTTTCTTTTTTCGCTCCATTCTGAGTCTGTAAATTCCTTCCTCCACCTCACTGCAATCTGACTCAGAATCTAGTTCTTCACAATGATTTGTGGAGGACTTTTCCACATCAGAATGGCTTGTGGCCCTGTTTATCTTCTTCATGGCTGCTGCTGAGGACTTGGTAGCTTCTGCTGAAGAGGCTTCTTCTATTGCTTCTTTCAGCGTGATCTTAGGTTTCATTAATAACTTGCTCTGTAACACCTTGTCTTTGAGGCCCAGTACAAAGTGATCATGCATGGCCTCCTCTAAACTGTTGAATTCACATGCACCCCCAATGTCTCTTAAACTTGCCATGAAGTCGTTTACGCTTTCGTTTTCCCCTGATCACGACAGTAAAACTCGTGTCTCTTAATGAGGCATGATACTTGTGGTGCATAATGGGCTCTTAACAGCCTTTCCAAATCAGGCCAGTCCATTACCTTCATGTCTGCAGCTCCCGCTAATGCCTTCGCCATCTTGAAAACTGCCGGACCACAGTACTTAAGAAAGACCGCCCTCTTCCGCTTCTTGGAAATGTCGGCTAGATCGTTTCCTTCCAGATACATTTGGAAACAATCTGCATACGACTCCCAGTCTTCTGCCGTCGGATCGAACGGGGCTGGGGGGGTGTTCAGCGCAGCCATCTCGCTCTTCTTCTGTTCCGCGTTGCCTTCTTCTTCAGGGGAATCCCACCTTTGTCGCCAGTGTTAAGTTTGCATGAAGAGGCAGACGTGGAGTGCTTCAGCTCTAAAGTTTATCAGTGACTTCAGCTCAGGACCTGTTTTGACTTGGCCGAGGCAGCTATATATAGCCGGCTGCCTCGGCTGACAGTCAATCAGAGTGCAGGGTTTTTCCGCACTTTTTAACCAATGCTTTTAAACACTTTACAAGAACAACCAATCAGTTCAAACTCTGCATACATAACACATTTTGTTCTGCAGTGCATGGAATCACTGATTTCAATGTGATCTGCAAGATCTTATACAATGGATTCAGAGCCTAGACAAAATAGTATTTTTTTCAAAATGAAAAAAAATGAAGAGATCGAACTCACTAGAGACAAATGCTCTGAGGTCTTTTGCAAACTGGAACTAAACTATAAAATTATTCTGAGTCGGCAGCTTTTCTGAATGATAACAATGCAGTGAAACCACACGTCTTCCCAGTTAGCATTGTTCTACATGCTGTGCTCTTCTCTCTGTAATTCATGGCAGCATTGTTCTGAATATCTCTATTTTTATAGTTCTTTCTAAGCAGTATACATATAAGCATGCTCACAAATAAAAAAGAGCTCAAGACACTGCCTTTAAAGGAGACAATTGCAGAAGTTTAGTTGAGGAAAGCATTGTATCTCTGTATGTGTTGTGTGTGTGTGAGAGAGAAAGGTTGCATGTGTTCCCCAATTATTTGTGTATAATCCTAATTATATTCTCTAACAATGAATTCAAACTACAAGTGCTAGCTAAAGCAAGACTGTTGAGAAACAATAGGAGCTGTCAGCAATCTGGGAGCAAGCAGCACACTAGGAAATTCATCCTGCAGAACTACAGAAGAAAATTTAAAATAAGGAACACATGCATTCTTCCCAAACTAGGGATACTTAAATATCCAGTTTGTTCTTTTCCTTCTTTCATTTTTTTTAAAAACAAGCTCTTTCCATTTCATTTACAAAATAATTTGCAAATGTTGATTAATGTTGGTACTTATGAAAAATCCTCATCCATCTTTACTTTAAAAAATCCCACAATATTCTGTAACTTTTTCTAGAATTGTCATGTGTTATTATGAAATTGTACTATTAGATATGCAACAAGGGCTCTGGATCAGAAGGAGAATGCCCACTACATGCCATAATTAACTTCTAATCAGCAATCTAGGAGTTACTTTTCAGCAATATTAAATGTATCATAGATCAAACCTGGGCTGGTCAGAAGGAACTTTCAGACTGACATATCATCTTCAGTGTACATGTGCCTACAGTGAGAATAATGACATTTAACAGCAGTTCAAACAATTTTGGACACATAAGCTTCATTTCTCATGACAGCAGAACATTAATTCTTTCACAACAAATTATTGCTAACCTATATACTTATAAGAGAGTGCTAACATTTTTTTGCCAGATTACTGAGAACAAAAGTATTGCAAATGCTGGACAATCCCACAAGATTATGGCTCTTTCAAATGATATTTATTTGTTCCACCTTCATTATCATGCACAAGGTCATGATGACATTATTGACTTCTGAAGTGATCATCATTCGCAGAATCCTTGGACTTCAGAAAGTGTCATAAAGCTGTAATAAAAAAGCCCCATTCCATTAGCTTAACTCTATCCATCATTTGAAGATGCATCCCTTCTTCTCAGCTAAAGATTGAACCAATATTTATACTTTCTGAAACAAGCTGCAAATAGTTCCATCCTTCCTTCCTTCCTTCCTTCCTTCCTTCCTTCCTTCCTTCCTTCCTTCCTTCCTTCCTTCCTTCCTTCCCTTTCTTTCCACCTGAGGCAGAAAATACTCCAAACACATTACAGGTTCTTCTGCACAACTGGAATTTAAAAAATCACATCTGAGCAAGTGAATAATAGGGTTGTACGGAGCTTTTGAAAAGAGACAACTTATAAAGAAAGTTGGCATGAGCCAATTTCTCCTCCAAGATTGATACAGGTTCAGTGGAGATGTGGTCACAGCTTTTCTGAGTAGTTTTTCCAAATAAGAACAGCCAGTTGGCTATCCCAGGACTCACAGGTAAAGCATGACAAGTGGACAGAGACATTCAGAGGCAATAATTTCTAATGTCCTAGAGGACACATCCTTTAGTGCTATAAGAAAGGGGGCTTTGATTGTATCGTCCACCATGGAAAGCATGCTTTTCAAACATTGGTTTACAGCAGTACTAAATAGCTTCTGTTTCATCACACCCAAATCTATCCCTGCCTATTGGTAGATGACCCTGACTGTGTTCAACCTTTCATTTATAAAATGGAAGGAAATAGTTTGTCTGCAATCTGGTCACCATCAAAAGGCTTTTTAAAAAAAAGAAATAGAAGGAAAATTTAGATTTGCTGTTGCATGAAAAATAACACTAATTTACTTTATTGGTGAGATGGGATAAAATAAAATATAAAACAAAACAGTAATTTACACAACTTTCAATAAGTAGCTGCCTGTAATTTATCTAATTATTCCAACTTCTCTTAATATTTTAAATGGTTCTTTACACAGTTAATGTTATATGATATTTTTGAAATCAGAACTCCCAGATTGTGCTATGATGTACATGAGCAAGCCCCTCTTAATTACACCTCCTATAATCTCTAACACAATGAAAGCCAGAGTCAAGCTAGCTTAAAATATATGATGGTTTTATAACACCATTAGAAACTACAGTATGTTTAAACTAAAACTCCTCATTTTTCCCCAAAGGACTCTCTAGCTTAAAATACTTTTTAATATATTAGGTACATTTTATTTCTTTCAATTCAGGATCCCTATTAGTTCTTGTCACTGAAAACCAATGTAGTTTTGATTGATGATGATCAATCCCAGCTAAGCACACTTTGATTGATGATGTAATTTTAAAAAAAATTATTGCAGTACATTTTTAGACTGGTAACTTATCAATTTGCCTCTTTTTCCTTTCTTGTATAGCACTAATTTTGCCATTTTCATCCAGAATCCTTCACTTAGTTTAACTTAATTAATTTTACTAATACAAGTAATTAGTTAACAAATCCTACATTTCCTCATTTTTTTCTTTTTTGGAGTGCTAAGAAGCAGCATAATTAAGAGCTGAGTTCATTAACAGAGCTTTCTCAGAATCAAGTTATGCCACCATGAAAATACCATCTTCATTCCATATAGTCTTTATATCTCCCTATAACTATTCCAGTGAGCCTTTGTGGGAGTTTTTGGCATTCCACTGAGTCTGAAAGTACAGTGTTATCCACATCCATATTTTAAAAGATGTACATATTTCATCAGGAAAGAAAGAAGGAGATGAGTAATGATATGATCAGTGTTATTAATGAGCAGAGTGCTGTGAAACAAATATCTTCCATCCATGAGTCATATTTACCAGTGACCTTTCAGAAATCAAAATGATTAGCTTTTCAAGGTATATTCTCCATTTAGATCTTCACGGATCAAGTTTAAGTAGTGCTAAATCCCTTTGTATTGCAGGTTTCATGTTGCTCCAAGATTCCTTTTTTATATTTATTTGTCACTGAGTACATTGTGGGTTTCTTTATTTAAAATATCTATCAAGATATTGGACATAAAAAGCAACAAGATCAGCTTCAATCTTTCCCTTTATCCATAGGAATGTGTGCCTTCAACATCTATCAATACCAGTGGAATAAAAATCTTCACAGTTCACTCCTATCTTTGATAAATTGTCTCGGGTTGTCTTAAACCTACAGTCTTTTCAACACTTAGTAGGAATATGTCAATGAAAGTCAATCAGATTGACTTTTGCATATGGCTTAGATTGTGGTTTTAGATATAACATTTTGAGCAAATCACATCTCCACACTATAATGATACATTAACATATTCTCTCTTTCACACCATATATGCTAAGGATGTAAAATAAATCTACCACAGCTTTATTTTCTTTATTTTGAAATGCGGAAATTTGCCAAAATGCACCCAACAGCAATACAAGCAAGCAATAAACACTTCCTAGCATCTATCATTTTTGTCACGGAAAGTTTGTATAAACAAATATATATTTATGCATGTTACATACTTTTGCAACTGTGAAGTATCACATAAACTTGCATAAATTAACATAGGTGGTTGCATACAAAAATGTACATTGGGAATAAATTAATTGCATATAGAAGTATGCATACTGCAGACAGCTGTCTAAAATATGTGAGACAAATTATTTGTTAATCTATTTTTATTTTTTACTGTGAAATTAGATTAAAACATAGCATAAAAACAATTCCTTTGTGGCCCCAAAGAAGCTGAATAACCAGGTCTTGACCACTTTCAGGAGGATGAGCCATTTTTTGTCTCCAGAGGTCCTTCGGCTGCCTCAGAAAGCCATGAGTGAGAGGCTCATCTACAGGCTCCTGTCACTGACATATCTGTGAAGGGCAACCTCGCTTAGTTCTTACTGATTAGACAGATTCTACTTGGAGAAGAAAGGCTCAAGATAGTCAGGTCTAAGTCCATATAGCTTTATGGCTAATTATTATTACCTTGAATTGCATCTAGAAACTTAACAGTAGCCAGTGCAAAGTAATAGTATATCACATGGGTAAATCACGCTTAAACTGTTGTCAAACAAGCAGCTGAATTTTGAACTAGGTGTAGCCTCTAAATAACCCTGATGGGTGGCCTGCTAGATTTGATAGGCTCCATTGTCCAGTCTCTGGTAGAAATATATAGCTGCCTATCATCAGCACATTATGCCTATCATCAGCACATTGACAATACCTTGTCCCATGCCAACAGATGACTTTCACCAGTGATTTCCTGCAGATTTCCATGCTGGAGGACTTGAGGGTTTGATTTGTTCTATCCTACTTGCCACAGAAAGGAAATTCTCAAATAGGTAAAAGAAAAACCACGGCAAATTGGATGGAATGGATTAAAGTATAAACATGCAGCTTCATATATTCTACATACACACAGTCAGTCCCACAATGTAGACTTAGATTCACTCAAATAGACTATTGATTCACTCAAATAGACTATTGTAACAGTATCTTACAAGTCCATTTTTTCTTTACTCCCCCCCCAACCCACACTCTTATATTCTTGTGAAATTAAAGAGTTGTTTTCTCCAATCTTCAGATTGTTTGGGGTTTGCGTCATACAAATCCAAGAGGGGAATCTCTGTACAAGATGTTTCAGACTGGCATTTTGTTTTCTGAGCAACTTATCAGAGATTCTGGATTACCAGTTTGAGCTGCCTTATGGACTTATTTGCCTTAAGCCATCCTGCTTCCTTCATCTTCCTTTGATTTTGTACACATTTCCTAATCATACTGTGGGAGATCTTTCAGCTCTAGAAGGCTTTCCAAACCCCACAACTGCACACTGGAATTTGTTCCTTGTGAATATTTACTAGGCTTTATGCCATGCCAATCAATGCCAGCACATAAACATTGTTAAAGCATTAAAGATTAACAATAAAACAAGAATAAACTGCAACATCCATTATATGCCCTGGGAACAATAACAACCAAATAGACAATCTGCTACAGGAAAAGATCATTCAAACATTATCCATCCTCAAAGCCTGATGGAATAGCCAAATTTTAAGGTATTTTCTAAATTCCAGCAAAATTGGGGTCAGTCCAATTTCAGAGGGACTATTCTTCCATAGAAGTGAGGTGAGGATTAAGAAAGTCCAACCTGTGGTTCCTGTTGATGGGCATTTTAAACCGGGGTCCCCAAACTTGGCAACTTTAAGACTTGTGGACTTCAACTCCCAGAATGTATAGCTGGCTGGAGAATTCTGGGAGTTGAAGTCCACAAGTCTTAAAGTTGCCAAGTTTGGAGACCTCTGTCTTAAAAGGACAGGATACAAAGGGAACTTACCCTTTCTGGTAGTATTGATTGAGCAGATAGGGGTTCCTGAAGATAACCAGGTCCTTAACCATGAAAGACTCTAAAGGTGACAACCAGCGCCTTGAGACATCTACTAAGCAGTCTAGTTCTAGAAATGTTTACTTGGGCAACAGTAACACTGTTTGTGAAGCTTGTGAAGCTGCTGCATTTTGGACCAGCCATTGTTTCCTGATGGCCTTCAAGGATTTAAATTTTCACTTTGAATGTGTTTTTCTTTCACCCATCAGAAAAATCTTATATCTCCTCTGAGGGATTGTAGCATTTTTAGCCAAAGCTGCTGCTGTGAGATTAAGGAAACAGAATTTTATACGCAACAATTCTCACACATCTGAATCTCCCCACAACCTGGACAAAATCTAGCTTAGAAAGCACTTTGAGCACTGAAATTTACAACACAAAAGGGAAATAACAAAAATGCCATAGCAACACTGAATGGGTATGCATAAAAAGCCTAATTTTGGCAAAGCATGAAATGAAATCCAGAATGAATGGGAATAATTAACTGTAATCATGTGCCCAAACAGCACCACAACCAATGCATTAAAAAAGCTGAATATAAACAGGATCTAGAATTAACAAACAGAAGTAGACTTCCATGATTGTCTGGTATTTCTGATTGTTGCCTCATATTTGTCACAATCCTTCACTGGGTGGAAACAGCAGTTGACCCTGATGTTCTATATACCAAACTCATCACAATTCCCATTGACAAAGCACTTGACAATAGCATGAGTTACTCCCAGGCCAAACAGAGTTTGGAGCTGGGGATTTTGCCAAGCTTTTGGACTTCATATTCCTTGATATTTCCCATTTTAAAACACATACAGAGAAAATTAGGAAGATATTTTTTAAATTCCTTCAGATGGGAATTTACCTTTTTTTTTTGCTGATCACCTCCTTCTTTCATGCACACACAGAAAAATGAATGTGACTCAGATTTTCTAAATTATCATCTTAGTTCATCAACACATTTAGCAATTCCATTGTCTTCATTTTCGAACTTTGCTGTCTTCCATTGTTCAGTCTCTTATTTCCTTCACCCAATAAAATGTAAAGCTTCTCTCTCTCTTTTCCTCTCTTTTCCAAACATCTTAACAGAATTTCCTTCCTATCAATTGCTTCCCACCTGCTGTCTTGACTTTTTTGACATGCCCTGAAAACACCCTTAAACTCCACTCAAACACATTTTATACATTACATTCTTCTTGACTGGGGAAAGTTAAAAAATATTGCTATATCTTTGAAGTGATATGATGTTATTCTGTCTTCAAAACAGTTACCATAACAGTTACCATAACATAGGTTTTCAGGGCTCTGTGTCTTCTAATCTTATTTTTAATTAAATAAAATAAATTCATTTTTGATCCTAGTGCTGCACATTTTGGTCTCTTGCTGTCCCCATTTGGGAAATAGGGGTGGTATCCCTGCTCATATTAGATAAACCACTCTTCTCTGAACTAGAAGAATGGATATTATTCTTTAGACAGTTTATGCATCACTATTAACATGAAGTTATAAAACAGTCAAAAAGTATGGAAGGTAACTTGGGCAACTCATCACAATAGAGATTAGTTAGAAACTTTGTGTGGGTAAACTCAAGATCACTGCAAGTACTTATCTACTTTAAGTCATCAATCTTGTTAGAATTATAACTTTATAGAAAAATTGTTAATAGATTCATTCACGGGACTTAGGCCACAATAATATACAATCAGTCCTAATGAACTTAATGGGTAACAGATTGGAAAATCTCAACATCTCCTCCTCTGTGACAATTACATTGATTGACCCTGTTCATTAGGGTCAATACTAATTTAGATTTTCCCACTGACAACAGAAATGGTTGAATCTTAGTCTTAGGGCATTAATACTTTGCAAATTAAACTCAACTTTGAACTAGCATAACTAGAAACACTATTGTGGTTTCTTGGTCTTTGTTACACACACATTGCAATCACAAAGGCTTTTACCCTCTGCCTTAAATGGTTAAAAGGACACTAGGAAATACTCAGGAGTTCAGAAAGTAAGTGCATCCTTGAAACTGTAAATTCACAACTCTAATTTCCTTCAGAGATCATTTGAGCAAGGAAACATTTGTGCAGAAGAAGGAATGGCAGAGCCAGGCAGAGGAATAAAAAGAGGGATCAGTTTAGAGTCATTAGGTAGCCACAGACAAACTTAAGTCCAGCTCCCCTTGATTGCCCATTGACCCTTCTCTAACTCTAACCAGATGCTGACTGTTAGTTGAAAAGATTCCTATGCATAGTCTTGTAGAAATAAATCAGTTAAATTGAAATTTTACGTGTTGAGCTGGTTTTTTTCTATGCCTGCTCTTTATTCCTTCAGACTTTCTTATTTAACTTTATTATTATTGCTAAATCAGTTTTTTCAGTAATATTGTAACAACTTAAACAATTTAAATCTTCCTCCCCACTCTCAAATTTGTATCAGAGCTAGGCTTTCCTACCTATAAAATATACTTAAATTTGAAGCTTCATCCATGCTGAATAAATACAATAGATCTACATTAGCTAGTTTTGCTACTGGATATAATTAGAGCAGATTTGCATCTCCTGATTATGTTTGCTCTTCAAGAACAATGTGACTAATGGCAGCATCATGAAATGGTTTGGCTATATTACTAGACCACAACAAGAGCTATACTCCTAATTGAAAACAGCTGCTAGTACAGAGGACATTGGGAGGAGACAGGAGACTTCCTCTATTTCTCCTGGACAATTTATTCATGTACTTCACTGTTGTTGAATATTTGGGGTGATAGTCAAAAGATTGTTCACAATCGTTAATCACTGAATTGGTCTGGAAAAACTTGTCTACAGAGTATTTCCTATAGGAAAGCAGAGCTGAATGCCTTCTTGAGAAAACTCAAATTTTTATTTTATTTTATTTTAGTACAGTGTCTCAAATGTTAGACATTGGAACTACTTTCAGTACCTGATCATTCCAGCAACCTTCTAGAGTTGAGGTCTAATAAAAACTAAAGGTTTATTTATTGTGGTGGGCTTGTAACACATTTTGCCACTTGGAAGGATAATCCAGGGAACTGATTGCTTCACCAGGAATGATGAATCCACAAGCCACAATGCACAAGCCAACACAAATCTCTTTTAATCAAAGAATATCTTTTTCTAAAAAGCATTAAGGTCTATTTCTATGTAACTGCGTCTAGTTTAGGATAGTTACTTTTATTCTTCTGTAAACCCTGTCTCAAAAGAACGCTGACAAGGGCTGTCTTCACAATAAGGTCAACATATCTCTGAGACATTTCCAGATTTAGAGCACTAGATAGACCTCAAAAATTTTCTCTTCTTGGTTACACACTTTGCTGGTATGATGTGTATTGCATTTTCAGTTTCTGATATTCTCTTTCCAAAATTTCATCAGCACACAAACATAAGAAACTCTTTGCTCAATTTGCCTTTTATAGTAGACAAACCAAAGACAACATTGAAACAAAAAAACTAACTTAAATCTTTACATATGATAACAAGAATGTAGGTTAACAATTTCCTAAATCAATCTTGGGGGATAAAAACATGAATTCTAACAACTTCTATCTTATCATAATAAAGTACAAACTGACATTACCAAGATGTAGGTCATAACTAGATTGTTAAAGACTTGCTGGCTACTGAAGAATAATGCATACAGGAAACAGGGAGGCATGAAAGGCCTAAAAATGTGTCATTGTTCTATAATGTTGGAAAACGGTTAGTTTTCACCCCAAATCCCATTTCAAACCAAGAAACAGAAATTCACCACTCAGAGAATAGTGTTTGTATACACATAAGTGCCTGAATAAGGGTTGAATTTATTTTTATTTTATTTATTTTGTCAAGCAATTATAAGATAATTGGTATAAGTATAAACATAGTTATGAACACATGAAATTGATACATATAAGAAAAATAAAAAGAAACAATAGGACAGGGATGGTAGGCACGTTGGTGCACTTATGCACGTACCCTACAGACCTCTTAGGAAAGGGGTGAGGTCAATAGTAGAGCCTTGGTGGTGCAGGCTGTTAATAGCCTAGCACTTAGCTCCAGCTGCCTGTAATTATTGCAGGCTCGAATCTCACCAGGCTCAAGGTTGACTCAGCCTTCCATCCTCTCGGGGTAGGTAAAGTGAGGACCCAAGATTGTTGGGGGCAATAAGCTGACTTTGTAAAAAATGCCGCTTAGTAATAAGCAGGCATATACAATGGAATGAAGGCTATTGCTGAGCGCATTGGGTTGTATCCCAAAAACTGTAAGCCGCCCTGAGTCTCCGGAGAAGGGCGGGATATAAATATGAATAAAAATAAAAAAAAATAGTAAACAGTCTAAGGTTAAAGTTTTGGGGGTTTGGGGAAGAAACCACAGAGTCAGGTAGAGTATTCCAGACATTGACCACTCTGTTGCTGAAGTTGTATTTCCTACAATCAAGTTTGGTGTGGTTAACCATAAGTTTGTATCTATTGTGTGCTCTTGTATTGTTATGGTGAAGTATTCACTGACAGGTAGGACATTGCAATGTATGATTTTATATACTATACTTAGATCGGACTGAAGACAGTGTAGTTCTAGGTTTTCTAGGTATAGAATTTCAAGTCTGGTGGCATAAGGTATTCTGCAACAAGTAGAGGAGTGGAGAACTCTTCTTGTGAAATATTTCTGGACTTTCTCAACTGTATTAATATCAGATACGTAATGCGGGTTCCAGACTGATGAGCTGCATTCAAGTATTGGTCTAGCAAATGTTTTGTATGCTCTAGCTAGTAGTGTGGTATTACAGCGAAAAAGTTACAAAGGATTAGGTTAACAACTCTTAATGCCTTTTTGGCTATGTAGTTACAGTGGGCTTCTGTGTAGTTACAGTTGCCTTCTGCTCCACCCCAGCTACAGTTCCACTTCTATTCTCCTATTTCTGCTTCCATCATGCATACCAGCACTGGGTATCTGGCTTTTCCATAACTCTCCCTCACAGTGAGTGAGTTTGGTCTAGTGGTTAAAGCACCAGTCTAGAAAGGGGGAACTGTGAGTTCTAGTCCTACCTAAGATATGAAAACCAGCTGGGTGACTTTAGGTCAGTTACTCTCTCTCTCTCAGCCCAACCCATCTCACAAGAAGGAGTATTTGATATGTTCACCATCTAGAGTTATTTAAATAAATAAAGACTTAGACTTAAAATAACTTTATTATCATTATGAATGTAAACTAATCGGCATACATTAAAATGAAATTTTGTCACCACCTCCAATATACACTATATAAACATGACAAAATAAATAAACAAATACAAAATTTTGCATATATATTATATGACACAAGAAACAACACAGTCTAGTTCGGATGTATACATGTACATGTTGAGAAAAATAAATCTCGTGAGTTTTCCAGACAATTGGCAAAGGGAACAAAGCTGTTACAGAATCTGGTAGTCCTCCTCTGAGAGGGGAGCAACAGAAACAGACTGTAAAGTGGGTGTGTGGGGTCTCTAACAATGCTTTGAAGTCTTAGCACATAGCGCTTATAAACAGTATCCTGAATAACAGGAAGCAAGCTTCCTAAAATCTTCTCGGCTGTCCTTACCACTCTCTGAATGGACTTTCTATCTAGGGCACTGCTGCCACCAAACCAAACAGTGATGAAGTTTGTTAAAATTGTTATGTATGTAGGTTTGAATGTCATTGGTTTAGTTTGAATTGTTCTTGTAAAATGTCAAATATGATTGGTTTGAAAAGTGCGGGAAAACCCTGCACTCTGATTGGCTGGCAACTGCGGCTGCTGGCTATAAGTAGCAGCCGTAGCCCAGCCAAGACAGGTCCATTCGAGCTGTAGTCACTAATAAACTCTTCACTGAAGCTCTTCGCATCTGACTCTTCATGCAAACTTAACACTGGCGACGAGGATGGGATTCCCCTGAAGAGAAGACGACGTGGAAGACAAGCAGAAGAGCGAGATGGCTGCGCTGAACACCCCCCCAGCCCCGTTCGATCCGGCGGCGGAAGACTGGGAATCATATGCGGATCGCTTCCAAATGTATTTGGAAGGAAACGACCTCGCCGACATCTCCGAGAAGCAGAAGAGGGAGGTCTTTCTTACGCACTGCGGTCTGGCAGTCTTCAAGATGGCGAAGGCATTGGCGGGAGCTGCAGACATGAAGGTAATGGAATGGCCTGATTTAGAAAACCTTTTAAGAGCCCATTACGCCCCACAAGTATCGTTCCTCATTAAGAGACACAAGTTTTACTGTCGGGATCAAGGGGAAAGCAAAACGTTAACGACTTCATGGCAAGTTTAAGAGACATTGGGGGTGCATGCGAGTTTAACAACTTGGAGGAGGCCATGCGCGATCGATTTTTCTAGGCCTCAAAGACAAGGTGCTTCAGAGCAAATTGTTATTAAAACCTAAGATCACGTTGAAGGAAGCCATAGAAGAGGCCTCCTCAGCAGAAGCCACTAAGTCCTCAGTGGCAGCCATGAAGAAAATTAACAAGGCCTCAAGCCATTCTGATGTGGAAAAGTCCACAACAACTCATTGCGAGCAAATAGATTCTGAATCAGACTACAGTGAGGTGGAGGAAGGAATTTATAGACTCAGAATGGAAAAAAAAGAAAGACCTGGGAAGAAAAAGGCAAGACTATTATTGCAGAGGTTGTGGGGGCCACCCGCACTGAATGCAAGTTTCTTGATACCATCTGCCTTCGTTGTGAAAAAGAGGTCACTTAGCAAGAGTCTGCAAATCATCCAGAACTCCACACAGAAGAAAGTTTCCTGACAAAGATTTCAAGCCCAACAACTTCAGTGAGAAAATGGGGAGCAACTCAGAAGCAAATGGGAAGAATGAAACTCATCAAACAGTCACCATTGGTCATTCTTCACCTTGAGAAGCAGAAAAGTAAATGTGAAGGTACTCATTGAAGGAAGGCCTTGCCAAATGGAAGTGGACTCAGGCTCCTATTTATCTATGGTGTCATGGGACACTATTCACAGGCTACTTCCCAACATTCAGAAGAAACATTTCCAGAAGCAAGCACTGACTCTTAAAGACTACCAAGGGAACAAGATTCCAGTAGTTGGAACAAGAGAATTCAACGTGAAGTTCAAAGTTTGCCCCGACCATCGTGGACAAGGATCGCCCAAGCTTGCTGGGACTTGAGTGGTTCAATCCACTAGGCATCGAGGTAACTGGCATCAATCACGTGAGCAACTCTGAATGGGAGGAGGCCTTGAAGTCTGAGTTTCCAGAGGTCTTCAGTGAAGGATATGGGGACCCCTATCACTTTCAACCTAGATCCCAAGGTGCCCCCAATTTGTTTAAAGCCCAGAAGGGTCCCATTTGCCTTTAAGGAAAAAATTGATGCACAATTAGATAAACTAATAGCTCAAGGAGTTTTAGAGCCCACTGGCCACTCCAGATGGGAGACACCCATAGTCACACCTGTCAAGACTGATGGGTCAGTAAGAATCTGTGGGGACTATAAGGGAACACTGAACCATGCACTGCAGCAGAACGCATACCCAGTTTCAGTGGTGCATCATCTATTACATTCACTTGGCAGAGGTACAGTCTTTGCCAAATTGGATCTTGCCCAGGCATATCAACAACTAACAGTTGATGATGCCACTTTACAAGAAAGACTCAGAGAAGTCCTTACCAGATTCAGGAAAGTGGGGTTAAAAGTCAAGGAAGAAAAATGCACTCTTAAAACTGACAAGGTTGAGTTCCTGGGCTACATGATTGACAAGCATGGCATCCACCCTACAGATGCCAAGGTTCAAGCAATCAAAGAAGCCCCTAGACCTAAATGCAAAACAGATTTGCAAGCCTTCCTTGGACTCATTAACTTTTATCACATGTTCCTACCTCAGAAGGCAACCATTGCAGAACCATTGCACAGATTACTTGACAAAAAGCCTGTTTGGGTCTGGGGGAGGAAGGAACAATCAGCATTTAACATTATTAAAAGACTAATCACGTCTGATGCTGTACTGATGCAGTTCTTTGAGAATTTGCCTGTTGTACTGACTTGTGATGCATCCCCCTTTGGAGTGGGGGGGGGTTTTGAGCCACAGGCTTCCCAGTGGGAGAAAGCCCTATTGCATTTTACTCTGCACTTTGATCAAAGCAGAGAGGAATTACAGCCAATTGGACAAGGAAGCATTGGCAATTGTTGCAGCTGTCAAGAAATTTCATGAATATTTGTATGGGAGAACATTTACCATTGTTACAGATCACAAACCTTTGTTAGGCATTGTGGCAGGAGATAAACCTACACCTACTATCCTTTCACCAAGAATGCTGAGGTGGACTGAATTTCTTGCTGCTTATTCTTACAAACTTATCCACAAGCCTGGCAAGGACATTGGACATGCTGATGCACTGAGTCATTGCCCACTTCCTTGCCACAAGGAGGACTTTGAAACTGAAACACACACCTTTTTCCTAGAAACTGTTGCCAAGCTTCCAGTGCATGCTGCTGAAATTGCCAGAGAGACTGCCAAAGACACTTCATTGGCTCCTGTTATAGGCTGGATTAAGAAAGGTTGGCCTCTTCAAGATCTACCTCACCTGTCCCAACCTTTTAAAGTCAAGGCAAACTGAATTATCTGTATTAAGAGGATGTATTTTGTGGGGTAACAGGGTGGTTATTCCTGCAAAACTACAAAGAGAGGTTTTGGAAATGTTACATGAGGGTCATCCTGGTATTGTAAGGATGAAGGGATTGGCCAGGAGTTATGTATGGTGGCCAGGTATTGACAAAATGGTTGAAAACTGGGTTGCATCTTGTCCCAACTGTCAGGTAGTCAGGCCTGCCCCACCTCTCGCCCCAAACAGGAATGGGAATGTCCTAGGGGCCCATGGTCTAGGATTCACATTGATTTGAGGCCCTACCAGAGGGCACACCTTTCTTATTATAGTAGATGCATATTCCAAATGGCTAGAGGTAATCCCTATGGCATCCACCAAAACTGATGCTGTCATCAAGCAGCTCAAAAACTTTTTGTAATGCATGGGTTACCTGATGTTCTTGTCTCTGACAATGGCCCTCAATTTACATCCAACCTTTTTGAATCCTATTTAGCACAACAGGGTATCAGACATGCCCTCACTGCCCTGGGCACCCTTCTAACGGCGGGCTGAAGCATGGTGCGTTTTACCAAGGAGAAACTTCAGCAACTGGGTCCTGGGGACATCACTGAGAAAGTTGAAAAACTTCTTAGTGTTCAGCACATCACTCCTAACCCATCAACTAACTTATCCCCAGCAGAGTTGTTGATGGTAGGAAACTTAGGTCTCCCCTTGACCGCCTTCATCCCACTCACGCAGCCAACGCACCACTAGATTCCACTTCCAAAGTTTGCACATTTAGTGTGGGTGATTCTGTGTATGCTAAGAACCTTATAGGTGAGCCTTTGTGGATTCCTGCTGCAATAACTCAAATCACTGGCCCTCGTTCTTACAGGGTACAAACAGAGGATGGCCTCCTCTGGAGCAGGCACATTGATCAACTTAGATCCAGGTTTTCTCAGGAACATTGCACTTGTTCCTCTCTAGTTCCCTCACCTGATGTCAATTCTAGGGGAAGGGAGGAGCAGGAGGATAATCAGCAAGCAAGAATCCATCCCATGTGTAATGAGCCATTATGACAGGAACCATTCCAAAACCTGTCACAATGCCAAAATCCATCCTTAGAAGTGGAAGATTGTACATCACTACCTGACTTGGGTGCTGACATTGGGCTGGATATGGGTTGGGAGGAGAGACCAGATTCTAACAATCAAACAGGGTCTTCTTTCAGAGGAAGTCCCAGTAGGGAAATGTCAGCAGACACATTTCCTCTCTCACTGGGTGAGAATGTTAAAACTTCTGAACCATGAAAGTCTCAACGTACACGTAAGAGCCCCACCTATTTAAAAGAATACATTAGATAGGTTGGGGTTTGGTATGGACTGAACCTAGTGGGGAGGGGTGTTATGTATGTAGGTTTGAATGTCACTGGTTTAGTTTGAATTGTTCTTGTAAAATGTCAAATATGATTGGTTTGAAAAGTGCGGGAAAACCCTGCACTCTGATTGGCTGGCAACTGTGGCTGCTGGCTATAAGTAGCAGCCATAGCCCAGCCAAGACAGGTCCATTCGAGCTGTAGTCACTAATAAACTCTTCACTGAAGCTCTTCGTGTCTGACTCTTCATGCAAACTTAACAAAAATGGCTCTCAACTGTGTCTCTGAAAAAAGTGGCCAGGACAGAAGGAGAAGGATTGCTTTTCTCATCTGACACAGGAAATGCAGATACTGGTTTGCATGCTTCAATAAGAATGACATGTGGAGAGACCAGTAAAAAAGCTCTATAGATGGAAATTCCACTTCTTCCATCTATTCAGGCTTGACTTTCATCTAACACTGTGGCCCCCAACCTTTTGAGCACCAGGGACTGGTTCTGTGGAGAGAAGTTTTTCTGTGGACCAGAGGGGGCATGGTTTTGTGTTCTACCTGCATCCCACGGAAGGAGCTTCATTTATTTGTGTGGACCAATTTCTGGCATGCCATGGACTGGTGCCAGTCCACGAACTAAAGGTTATTTTAAGATGTACAAGCAAGAGCCTTCTGTTACACTGAAATTGGGGAGTCTGTATATGATAGTAATGGAACTGATCAAAGCCAGATAAAAATTAAAATGAAGAAACTTTGCAATATTTCTTCAGTCCTCCATTTTAGCATCATGCTCAGGCTGTATTAAGTCTTATTGAATTCAGTGTTTGATAGGTCTGCTCTAAAGTCAAAGAGGCCACTGCAATCAGATCATAATTGATGTTCTCAGGTACATCCTTTGGACTCTTTTCCCAAATGGTTCTGTGTGATTAGTTTCATTTATTTTCCTTCCAACATCTAATTCCTTTATCTTTCATTTCTCCCTTCCTCTTTGTTTTCACAACTTGCACGATTGCAATCTTTTATAAACACAATAAAGTTTTTAGTTTCCTTTTTACTTAGTCCTCTCTGGCTCATCAGTTCTGCTCTCCTCCAAATCATTCATTTTATCTCCTCCTCCTCCTCCTCCTCCTCCTCCTCCTCCTCCTCCTCCTCCTCCTCCATTGTGGTATATATCTCTTACTTCTTTGTATATACTGCTCATTTTGGTTCTATTGGTAAGTGTGTCTATGTAATATATATTAAACAATATTATCGTCTCAAATTTATTTCTATTTAATGGTTAGAGGTGTCTGCTCCCTTTCTTTTAAAAGCTCAGAATAGCAGACATAGCATGTCTCTTTCTAATGTTTCCACACAAATATGAAATAGCTTTGGCTGAGAGAGAACAATTGGCTGAAAGTTGCCCAGTGAGCTTCTGTAGCGGAAAGTAGATTGGAACCAACACTTTAATTGCTATACCACATTGGTGTCCTTGGGCAACACAGAGAGGATAGACAAATAGAGGAAAATAAGATCCAAAGCCAAGCATGCTGACAATGATGACAGCAGTGATATAGTGCAGAAATTTATATGGAGTTAATAGCTGAACAGCTTGTGTAAGAGCAGGAACATATCTCTGGCTGATTTGCAGCAGATCAACAATTCTGGCTGTGCACTCTCTAGCAATAGCAAAAATTAACAATCTTTTCTCTTTTAAGTAGGAGTGCTGAAAAAGAACACTGCTAAAAGCCACAAAATCGATAACTGTGTGAAAAGGCTTAGTGCCATTACTAAGATTTAGAAACACCTGTTCTTGAAACATTCTTTGAACCCATCTCTTGCTGATGGACTTCATGATGATAACAAGAATGAAGTCAGTTCTACTGAAGTCTGTCAACTCTTGGTATAGTCTTAAAGTTTCTGAGTGGCACTCTTGCTTTTTTCTAACTAAAAAGAAACAAAATCTTACCTTTTTCAAATTACTCTTTTCAAAATATTAAACACAAAACTCCAACTATAGAAAGAGAAAAGTAACATGAAGAAGACAGGTTTTGCCCTACTGGAAAGTTTTTAAAGATGTATTTAAAACAAATGACTGATGAATAACTCATGGCTCAAAAATAATTGCAGATAATAATATTTGTTAAGTAATTCTAAATAAGAAAATTACTGGGGGAAAATGCAAAGCCTGGCACTGGGTAATTCATATACATGAGAAAATAATTTATCTGGAACATTATTTGCTATATATAAATTTTCAAGGAGGGTATTTAAAACTCAAATCATTGTGTTGCTTCATGTGAATCTTTGGCTAATGTCACTGCAACCTGAATGATTACCAACCAAGGTGCTTAAGGTAGGAAAAGCATAAGTGATAAGTAAGCATTTATCATTTAAAATTACATTTTAACTAGAACTGTGCTTTAAGTGCTAAACCCAAATCAGTGAATAATTGGGGACAATTTGATACAGGTTTTTTTAACTGATAGAAGGCAGAATGGATCACTTTCTCCTATTATGCACCTCCTGTTGTAAGTTCAAACTTCAAAATGGGTAGGTGAGGTATCAAAAATGTTTAGTGGAGAGGGTGAAAAATATTGGCTTCTGTAATAAATTGGATTTTCCCCAGTTCCATTTAAGCTTGTAAATCAGTTTACTACTGGTCATCTCATCAGGTACATGTCTTGCAAGATCCTGGATGATGGATAGAAAAAGACAAGTTTATATTTTATTCATTATTTTACTTCAGGAACCATCTCACTCAATGGGATTGGCCTGCCCCACTTGTTCCAGCAATGCTGCAGAATGAATGAGAAGAGCATTTTTGCCGTGTTCCCATTATTTGGAATATCATTCCTCTCAAGATGAGATTGAAAACCCAACTCTTGGGTCCCTGATGGGGACATCCCATTCTGGATGTGGCTAGTATATTAGTAGAAGATTCCATCTCAAGCCCATGTATGCATTTTAAAATCTGCTTTAATATTAATTTTAATATTAATATATGGTGAGGGCGGCAAGAAGATCTTATTTCTCCGCCCTCATAGCATCCGAGATAACCACCCAGCCACCCTGTTTGGGGTCGCTCGCTCCCTCCTCCAGCTGGGGGAGGTGGTGGACCCTTTGGGGCAGAGCTGAGGAATTTGGCCAGTATCTGCAGGATAAAATTGCTCAGATCCGGGAAGGGTTGCTTCGGACTTGCAGTGGCCTGAGGATGGGGATGCAGTGGTTTGGTCAATGTTATCTGGACTGAGTTCCATCCTGTTTCTGAGGATGAAGTGGACAGGATTATGTGGCAGCTGAGCTCCACCACATGTTTGTTGGACCCATGCCCTTCCTGGTTGGTTTATGCCTCCAGGGAGGTCACATGCAGCTGGCTCCAGGCAGTGGTCAATGCTTCATTAAGGGAGGGGCTGTTCCCTGCCGCTTTGAAAGAGGCGGTGGTGAGGCCCTTCTGAAAAGCCTGCCCTTGACCCAGCCGCATTGAACAACTTTCGTCCAGTCCCCAACGCTTTTTAGTGAAGGTTGTTGAGAGTGTGGTGGCCCAGCAATTGCCACCTTTCCTGGAGCAAGCGGACTACCTGGATCCGTACCAATCGGGCTTCGGCCCGGTACAGCACGGAGACAGCATTGGTCACGCTGATTGATGATCTCTCTAGGGCTCGGGACAGGGTTTTCCTCTGTCCTGGTCCTGTTAGATCTCTCAGCGGCTTTGATACCATCGACCATGGTATCCTGTTGCAGCAGCTTGGGGGTTGGGAGTGGGAGGCACTGTTTTACAGTGGTTCTCCTCCTTCCTCTCGGGATGTTCACAAACAGTGTTGGCAGGGGGCAGAGGTCGACTCCAAGGTATCTCACTTGTGGGGTGCCCCAGGGCTCGGTCCTCTCGCCTCCTGTTCAACATTTATATGAAGCTGGGTGAGATCATCCGTGGCTTTGGGGTGAGTTATCATCAGTATGCTGATGATACGCAGTTATACATCTCAACTCCAGGCCACATCAGTGATGCTCTCTCCGTGATGTCCCATTGTCTGGAAGCGGTATGGATCTGGATGGACAGGAACATGCTTCGACTCAATACAGCCAAGACAGAGTGGCTGTGCATACCGACATCTCGGTCCAGTTTGGAGGTTCCATCTTTGGTCATGGGGGAGGAGGTGTTGCCCCCCGTGGACAGGGCACAGAATCTGGGGGTCCTCCTGGACTCACGGCTCAAATTGGAGGAGCAGGTGGGGGCCGTGGCCAGGGGGGCCTTTGCCCAGATCCGGCTGGTTTGCCAGTTATGCCCATTCCTGGACCGAGATGCCCTGCACAGTCACTCAGGCTTGTTATTTCCCGACTCGACTACTGTAATGCTCTCTACCTAGGACTGCCCTTGTGTACCACTCGGAGGCTTCAGCTGGTGCAGAATGCGCCACGAGGTAGTGATGGGAGCTTCCCAATACTCCCATGTTACACCCTCCTGCGCGACCTGCATTGGCTTCCAGTTGCCCTCGGGTGAGATTCAAGGTTCTGGTATTAACATTCAAAGTCCAGCATGGCATGGGTCCAGGTTATTTATGAGAACGGCTCCTCCCAACATCAAATACTAACCGCCCTGTACGGGCTCACAGACGGGTCTCCTCGGGTGCCGTCACGATTCAATGTCACTTGGCGGACCGGGAGGGCCTACTCTGTGGCTCCCACTCTGTGGAATCTTCTTCCGCTGGAGCTCGCCTGGCCCCGATCTTCGCACCTTCTGCCATGATTTGAAGACTTGGCTCTTTTACAATCTGGGCTGTGCTGATTCTCTGGGGTTGGTCCTATTTTAACTATGGGTTTTAATTTTCAATTGGCTTAACTTGTTTAATATACTTTTAATTAATTTATTTATCGTTGTATTTTTAGCTGTGAGCCCAGTCCTTTTTGGAGAGGGGGCAGCATATAAGTCGAATAAATAAATAAATAAATAAATAAATAAATAAATAATATTTTAACTTTTAATGCTACTTGTTTTATTTGTTTAATCCTATAATTGTTTTATTATGTTATTTATGATATTGTAAGTGACTCAGATAGTGAGAAGAGCAGTGCACAAATTTAATAAATAAATA
>CM019149.1:92588227-92603470 GCA_009733165.1 Naja naja | reverse complement strand
GGTACATCCTTTGGACTCTTTTCCCCAAATGGTTCTGTGTGATTAGTTTCATTTATTTTCCTTCCAACATCTAATTCCTTTATCTTTCATTTCTCCCTTCCTCTTTGTTTTCACAACTTACACGATTGCAATCTTTTATAAACACAATAAAGTTTTTAGTTTCCTTTTTACTTAGTCCTCTCTGGCTCATCAGTTCTGCTCTCCTCCAAATCATTCATTTTATCTCCTCCTCCTCCTCCTCCTCCTCCTCCTCCTCCTCCTCCTCCTCCTCCTCCATTGTGGTATATATCTCTTACTTCTTTGTATATACTGCTCATTTTGGTTCTATTGGTAAGTGTGTCTATGTAATGATATATATTAAACAATATTATCGTCTCAAATTTATTTCTATTTAATGGTTAGAGGTGTCTGCTCCCTTTCTTTTAAAAGCTCAGAATAGCAGACATAGCATGTCTCTTTCTAATGAACAATTGGCTGAAAGTTGCCCAGTGAGCTTCTGTAGGCGGAAAGTAGATTGGAACCAACACTTTAATTGCTATACCACATTGGTGTCCTTGGGCAACACAGAGAGGATAGACAAATAGAGGAAAATAAGATCCAAAGCCAAGCATGCTGACAATGATGACAGCAGTGATATAGTGCAGAAATTTATATGGAGTTAATAGCTGAACAGCTTGTGTAAGAGCAGGAACATATCTCTGGCTGATTTGCAGCAGATCAACAATTCTGGCTGTGCACTCTCTAGCAATAGCAAAAAATTAACAATCTTTTCTCTTTTAAGTAGGAGTGCTGAAAAAGAACACTGCTAAAAGCCACAAAATCGATAACTGTGTGAAAAGGCTTAGTGCCATTACTAAGATTTAGAAACACCTGTTCTTGAAACATTCTTTGAACCCATCTCTTGCTGATGGACTTCATGATGATAACAAGAATGAAGTCAGTTCTACTGAAGTCTGTCAACTCTTGGTATAGTCTTAAAGTTTCTGAGTGGCACTCTTGCTTTTTCTAACTAAAAAGAAACAAAATCTTACCTTTTCAAATTACTCTTTTCAAAATATTAAACACAAAACTCCAACTATAGAAAGAGAAAAGTAACATGAAGAAGACAGGTTTTGCCCTACTGGAAAGTTTTTAAAGATGTATTTAAAACAAATGACTGATGAATAACTCATGGCTCAAAAATAATTGCAGATAATAATATTTGTTAAGTAATTCTAAATAAGAAAATTACTGGGGGAAAATGCAAAGCCTGGCACTGGGTAATTCATATACATGAGAAAATAATTTATCTGGAACATTATTTTATATATAAATTTTCAAGGAGGGTATTTAAAACTCAAATCATTGTGTTGCTTCATGTGAATCTTTGGCTAATGTCACTGCAACCTGAATGATTACCAACCAAGGTGCTTAAGGTAGGAAAAGCATAAGTGATAAGTAAGCATTTATCATTTAAAATTACATTTTAACTAGAACTGTGCTTTAAGTGCTAAACCCAAATCAGTGAATAATTGGGGACAATTTGATACAGGTTTTTAACTGATAGAAGGCAGAATGGATCACTTTCTCCTATTATGCACCTCCTGTTGTAAGTTCAAACTTCAAAATGGGTAGGTGAGGTATCAAAAATGTTTAGTGGAGAGGGTGAAAAATATTGGCTTCTGTAATAAATTGGATTTTCCCCAGTTCCATTTAAGCTTGTAAATCAGTTTACTACTGGTCATCTCATCAGGTACATGTCTTGCAAGATCCTGGATGATGGATAGAAAAAGACAAGTTTATATTTTATTCATTATTTTACTTCAGGAACCATCTCACTCAATGGGATTGGCCTGCCCCACTTGTTCCAGCAATGCTGCAGAATGAATGAGAAGAGCATTTTTGCCGTGTTCCCATTATTTGGAATATCATTCCTCTCAAGATGAGATTGAAAACCCAACTCTTGGGTCCCTGATGGGGACATCCCATTCTGGATGTGGCTAGTATATTAGTAGAAGATTCCATCTCAAGCCCATGTATGCATTTTTAAAATCTGCTTTAATATTAATTTTAATATTAATATATGGCGGTGAGGGCGGCAAGAAGATCTTATTTCTCCGCCCTCATAGCATCCGCAGATAACCGCCCGGCCGCCCTGTTTGGGGTCGCTCGCTCCCTCCTCCAGCTGGGGGGAGGTGGTGGACCCTTTGTGGGACAGAGCTGAGGAATTTGGCCAGTATCTGCAGGATAAAATTGCTCAGATCCGGGAAGGGTTGCGCTCGGACTTGCAGTGGCCTGAGGATGGGGATGCGAGTGGTTTGGTCAATGTTATCTGGACTGAGTTCCATCCTGTTTCTGAGGATGAAGTGGACAGGATTATGTGGCAGCTGAGCTCCACCACATGTTTATTGGACCCATGCCCTTCCTGGTTGGTTTATGCCTCCAGGGAGGTCACATGGCTGGCTCCGGGCAGTGGTCAATGCTTCGTTAAGGGAGGCTGTTCCTGCCGCTTTGAAAGAAGCGGTGGTGAGGCCCCTTCTGAAAAGCCTGCCCTTGACCCAGCCGCATTGAACAACTTTCGTCCAGTCCCCAACCTTCGCTTTTTAGTGAAGGTTGTTGAGAGTGTGGTGGCCCAGCAATTGCCACTTTTCCTGGAGCAAGCGGACTACCTGGATCCGTACCAATCGGGCTTCCGGCCGGGTACAGACGGAGACAGCATTGGTCACGCTGATTGATGATCTCTCTAGGGCTCGGGACAGGGGTTTTTCCTCTGTCCTGGTCCTGTTAGATCTCTCAGCGGCTTTCGATACCATCGACCATGGTATCCTGTTGCAGCAGCTTGGGGGGTTGGGAGTGGGAGGCACTGTTTTACAGTGGTTCTCCTCCTTCCTCTCGGGATGTTCACAAACAGTGTTGGCAGGGGGCAGAGGTCGACTCCAAGGTATCTCACTTGTGGGGTGCCCCAGGGCTCGGTCCTCTCGCCCCTCCTGTTCAACATTTATATGAAGCCGCTGGATGAGATCATCCGTGGCTTTGGGGTGAGTTATCATCAGTATGCTGATGATGCAGTTATACATCTCAACTCCAGGCCACATCAGTGATGCTCTCTCGTGATGTCCCATTGTCTGGAAGCGGTATGGATCTGGATGGACAGGAACATGCTTGACTCAATCCAGCCAAGACAGAGTGGCTGTGCATACCGACATCTCGGTCCAGTTTGGAGGTTCCATCTTTGGTCATGGGGGAGGAGGTGTTGCCCCGTGGACAGGGCACAGAATCTGGGGTCCTCCTGGACTCACGGCTCAAGTGGAGGAGCAGGTGGGGCCGTGGCCAGGGGCCTTTGCCCAGATCCGGCTGGTTTGCCAGTTATGCCCATTCCTGGACCGAGATGCCCTGCGCAGTCACTCAGGCTTGTTATTTCCGACTCGACTACTGTAACGCTCTCTACCTAGGACTGCCCTTGTGTACCACTCGGAGGCTTCAGCTGGTGCAGAATGCGGCCACGCAGGTAGTGATGGGAGCTTCCCAATACTCCCATGTTACACCCTCCTCGACCTGCATTGGCTTCCAGTTGCCCTCGGGTGAGATTCAAGGTTCTGGTATTAACATTCAAAGTCCAGCATGGCATGGGTCCAGGTTATTTATGAGAATGGCTCCTCCCAACATCAAATACTAACCGCCCTGTACGGGCTCACAGACGGGTCTCCTCGGGTGCCGTCTCGACTCAATGTCACTTGGCGACCGGGAGGGCCTACTCTGTGGCGGCTCCCACTCTGTGGAATCTTCTTCCGCTGGAGCTCCGCCTGGCCCCCGATCTTCGCACCTTCTGCCACGATTTGAAGACTTGGCTCTTTTTACAATCTGGGCTGTGCTGATTCTCTGGGGTTGGTCCTATTTTAACTATGGGTTTTAATTTTCAATTCGGCTTAACTTGTTTAATATACTTTTAATTAATTTATTTATCGTTGTATTTTTAGCTGTGAGCCGCCCCGAGTCCTTTTTGGAGAGGGGGCAGCATATAAGTCGAATAAATAAATAAATAAATAAATAAATAAATAAATAATATTTTAACTTTTAATGCTACTTGTTTTAGTTGTTTAATCCTATAATTGTTTTATTATGTTATTTATGATATTGTAAGTGACTCAGATAGTGAGAAGAGCAGTGCACAAATTTAATAAATAAATAGGAAATGCTGCATTAATTTCTTGCATTCTTATCCATTTCTCTGGCCAAAAAAGAGATTAATGACTTAGTCTCTTAAATGTCCACAGCTCCATAAAGAATATCATGAAAATGGCATCATTATTTCTTTACTTCCCTTTCACAAAACTTTTAAATCTATTTATGTGGAACTTGTCTAGTGTATTTCTCATTGTGTGAGCAATTTTTGCTGTAAAATTCATCACATTTTCTTAAAATATATCCTCTGATTTCTATGTTTCAGTCCTTTACTATAATGTAATAATGGTTTGCAAAGTTCCATTTTTCATTATTTTTATTAAAGATTTTAACAATTGTAAAAGAGAATGCAAACCAAAATCAAAGAGAAAGAAATAGAAATAAAAAAGTGCAGTAAGAAAAGGGGGAGGAACAAAGAGAAAATCAGTTTTAAAGAAATTATTATACATCTGATCTTCTTTACAAGTACAACCAGATTGGAATTTCTCTATCTCCTCTGATATTATGCTACATAAATTTCATATATCATCCTTTAACCTGCCACAAATAAAAAATGAAATTTTTGTTCAGTATTAAGATAAAGGCATTTAAGATGCTGTCACAGAATTTGATCTCCATCCAAATTTTCATTCGTTAACCTTGGATGTTTTTTCTTAGCTTTAACAATCCTCTTTTGTAAATCTAGTAATGAGTCAGTATCTAGCTCATTTTTTCAATTCTAAGTTTATCATTTGTATTTCCACTTTAGTTATCTCAATCTTATAGTACACAATTTTTATTTTATTTTCCAGTATTTCTCTATAGGCAGGGGTTTGTTTCATCTCTTCATTCTGTTGATGTGTAGATTTTCCAAAAGATTCTTCTTAATATCTTTCATTTGTTTTTTAAGCTCTCTTTGCAATATGGATTTGTATAGGAAGGTATTTTTGCTGTCATTGTAGTTGTGTGCTTTTTTCCCATTTCTTCAAAAATGGGGAAATTTTTGAAATGACTCCAATCTTTAACTGTCATTTTACAAATTTCCTGGTGGTCATCAAATTCAAGAATAAGCTCCCTCTACCTGGAATCTTTAGTCTTCTTTCTATAGTAGCATAAACTGTCTAAACTTTCTTTTTCTTGTTTTTTTTAAATAATCAATCATTTCTTTTCTGAAAAACTAAACAATTCATGTTCCACAAAATACTGTTTTCTTTTTAATTATTTCAAGTCTTAAAGCAAAAGTCATAGTATTTCAAGCATTAAATCAAATATTTCAAACTGTTTCATCTCTTATTTTGGTTCAAACTTCTTTGAATTAAATTCTTATATAACTTTTTGACATTTACTTTGTACTTTTTAAATTCTTTAAATTGTTAATTTATTTTTCCTTTATTCTGTAATGAAGGAACACTCATCTGGTAGTTTTTCAAACTTGTTGTTCAAAGATCTCCCAAAAGTTTTGAACATGAAGTTTGCAATTGAGAGCAAGGTGGCTTGTTCCTTTGTTTCCTGGCACTCAAATCCATGAGTTAACTGCTCTCATGCAGTGTCCTCAAGTGGAGCAGCTGCTTGGCATGCACATCAAAAATCTTTGTCTTCTCCTTATCTAGACAAGTTCTATTAAACTTGACTGGTCCTTTGGTCTTGTCCACAGCATTGTCTCTGCTCCTCTGGTCTTTCTCCTCTTAGCTTGCCATTCCTTTACTCAGAAATTTTATTGCTCATTTTTATTAATGCTCCTAAATTTTGGAGGGTGGAGTGGTGGCAACCACATAAAAACAAATCTCATAAATTTGGTCAAAAGCATATTCTGAGAGATTTCAGAATATCTTTGAGCTCCATTAGTAAATAAGTATGTAAATTTATTGGGAATAAATTATATAGTTATAATAAAAAAAATAAAGTCATAATAGAAAAACAATAAAATATCCAATACAAAAATTCCATTACATACTGGAACTTCTTTTCCTCTATCTCAAAATATGTTCTCAAGGTTTTTAAATGTTGTTCCAGGATAGGTTTTGAGGCCTATTGAGGGCTGAACCATAAGGAAGACACAGCTCCTTTCCTGCTGTACTGATGAAAGTTATAATCACTTGGATGGACGATATCTTTGAAGATGCACAAATGTCTAAATGTTAATCAGGATTTGATCAAATCCTTCAAGCAAGGAAAATGCTGAAGACAAGTTGCAGTTTACATAAATGAAATGCAATTAAGAATGCTGATTACATAAAAGAGCAGCGCTGAGATGCCATGAAAATATAACTAAATGAGAAGGAGAGAGAGAGAGGAAGGAAGGAGACACCACATTCATTGTTTTGTTTTCAATTCCAAACATCAATAGATAGTTAAGACCATTCTCAATGGCTTGCATATATAGATCTCAGCCCACAGTGAATTTCAAAGAAAAATCCAGCTGCTTCTTCCTTTTAATGGATTTAAGGCCCTCAAGGAGCTCAGATTCAAGTCTCAATGAGCTCAGCCCCAACACTGCTTTCTTTGGTACTTGATATCCAAGAATGTATTTACATCAAATGCAGGGAGGAACAGTAATAGGCCATTGAGCTTTTGCTATTCATTAGATAGTGGCTGATGGCAGAAGATAACTGGTTTCTGAAAGAGTGTGTGTGTGTGTGTGTGTGTGTGTACACACACATACATACACAAACAATTTAGTGTGCTTGTTTCAGTGTTATACAGCCAGTATACATACAAAATATATATAGCATCATGGCTAACACCAAGCATTGCTTTAAATCTTTGTTATTCCAGAAACTCAGCCCCTCATTTAAGAAACAGATAACTACAGAAAATTCAAGGGTTTGTTACTGTTCAATAAATATTATTGCAGACTAGAAACAAATATGTATAATACCTATGCAGAAGTCTTGCCTGCTACAGAACAATAGAAACTGATTTGTGTGCACTTATCAAGCAATCTCAGGTTTTGTATCTTTAACCCTTTCAGATCAATGGATTTTGGGCCACTATTTTCTTACCCTTGAGATTAAGGAAGCCTCCTGCTTCATATGTTTGTGGAGATTCTCAGTCGTCCAGGTCATGGTTGTCCCAAAGGTGCTTTTTCAAGAGGCAACTGGACTTCCTGTTTTTTATTTGAAGATGTTTCGCTTCTCATGCAAGAAGCCTTTTCAGCTCTGACTGGATAGTGGGGAATGGAAAGATTTATACTCCTTGCAGACAGTTGGACATTTGCATTCTTTTAGTGGGGCATTATGGTCACCTGGAAGTTTATCTGTGTCATCAGGGTCACTTGAGTGGTGCAAATTGGTGTGGAGCCTTCTTGGAACTGTTGAAAGGACTGTGTTGTAGATTGGAGATAGATGATGTTGTATCCCTCCTCATATGTTGAGAGAGGGCTGTTCAGTTTTGACATAGATGACCTCTTTGACCCCTCTTTCAAACCAGTGATTGGATGAGAAGTGAAACATCTTCAAAGAGAAAACAGAAAGTCCAGTTTCCTCTTGGAAAATAAAGCATGGTTGGGACTCCTGCTTCATAATTTTGCAGTGATTTTGTTTGGCCTGAGCAGATTTGTCCTGTGCTGCCAGCTTCAGCCATTATATGCTGAGGCTTTTTAACAACAACTTCTCCATCCCTATAATTACAAACATCTTCTACAACATCCTTATTTCTCTAAAACAAACATATGAAATTGTGTAGGTACATACTGAGAGAAATCAGATCTCCACTATCAGATACTGCCTAACAAATTGGTGGAAGAAAGCTCAGATCTTCTTCCCAGTGTAGAAAAACTGTTTATCAGGATGCTTATCTTTCACCTCTTCTTAATTTGATAAAGTATATCATATGAGTTATTGACAGATTATCATGGCAATCATATGGCAAACATTAGTTAAATTGGTCTGAGGCCTTCCAAGTGTTTCTTTCTCTGCTACCTCTAGCCAGACTTGAGGTTCTGAATATGCTCTGGGCAAGCATAAAATCCTAAGGAACTGAGGTAACACATTCCAATAATTAGACATGGGGAGCCAGGACATTTCCCAAAGATATTTGGCCAAACTTTAGGTTAAAACAAAGCACCTCTTAAATGCTTTGAATAGCTTTGTGAGATAAATAATACATAAAATTCAACTGAGCATGATAGAAGGAATTAACTTCTTCTTTTCTTCACAAAGTACTAAAATCAAGTTAGATTCAATGAAGTTGAACTGTAGAAGTTTCCAGACAAAAACAGGCCTTAATTTACACCACATAATTAAATGATATTAAATCACAGGCTACTATAGGATACGGAGATCTAAACTAAACAAAACCTTCATCTGGCTGAGCAGTAGGTTTTATGTAGCCTTACATGATTAATTTTGCTACTATAAAGATTCAAAATAAGAAAACTAGGAGAGAGTTTTAAAAGGATTCACACTGAAACAAAACACAGAAAATTTCCCTACTGTAACATGTGCTTCCAAAGTCTATTTTAAAAATTCCTATTTTGTGATAGATAGATGATTTATATAGCTGTCATCTCATTACAGTGGTTTTTCATGGGATACAGAGGATTAAAACTGTTATGTATGTAGGTTTGAATGTTATTGGTTTATTTGAACTGTTATTGGTTTATTTGAACTTGTCATTGGTTTATTTGAACTGTTCTTGTAAAATGTCAAATGGTATTGGTTTAAATAGTGTGGGAAGAAACCCTGCACTCCCATTGGCTGGCAACCACTGGCGACGAGGATGGGATTTCCCTGAAGAGAAGACGACGCGAAAGACAAGCAGAAGAGCGAGATGGCTGTGCTGAACACCCCCAGCCCCGTTCGATCCGGCGGCAGAAGACTGGGAATCGTATCGCGGATCGCTTCCAGATGTACCTGGAAGGAAGCGACCCGCCGACATTCCCGAGAGACGGAAGAGGGCGGTATTTCTCATGCACTGCGGTCCGGCAGTCTTCAAGATGGCGGCGTTAGCGGAGCTGCAGAGCTGAAGGTAATGGAATGGCCTGATTTAGAAAGCTTTTAAGAGCCTATTACCACAAGTATCGCCTCATTAAGAGACACGATTTTACCATCGGGATCAAGGGGAAAGCGAGAATGTTAATGACTTCGTGGCAAGTTTAAGGGACATTGGGGTGCTTGTGATTTTACCAACTTAGAAGAGGCCATGCGTGTCGGTTTGTTTTAGGCCTCAAAGATAAGTCTTACAAAGCAAACTGTTAATGAAACCTAAGATCACGTTTAAAGAGGCCATTGAAGAAGCTGTTTCAGGGAAGCCACCAAGTCCTCAGCAGCGCCATGAAAAGATTAACAAGGCCTCAAGCCAGGCCTCAAGCCATTCTGATGGGGAAAAATCCACAACAGCCCATTGCGAACAAATAGACTCTGATTCAGATTGCAGTGAGGCAGAGGAGGGGATTTTTAGACTCGGAATGGAGAAGAAAAGGAAAGACCCTGGGAGAAAGAGGCAAGGATTTTATTGCAGAGGCTGTGGGGGGGCACCCCCGCACTGAATGCAAGTTCTTTGACACCATCTGCCTACGTTGTGAGAAAAGGGGTCACCTAGCCAGAGTCTGCAAATCATCCAGAACTCCACCTAGTAGGAAGAAATTTCCTGAAAAGGATTTTAAGCCCAACAACTTCATTAAAAGATGGGCAATTCAGAAGCAAATGGGAAGAATGAAACTCATCAAACAATCACCATTGGTCATTCATCACCCTTAAGAAGCAGAAAAGTACACGTAAAGGTGTTCATTGAAGGAAGGCCTTGCCAAATGGAAGTGGACTCAGGCTCTTATTTATCTATGGTGTCATGGGACACTATTCACAGGCTACTTCCCAACATTCAGAAGAAACATTTCCAGAAGCAAGCACTGACTCTTAAAGACTACCAAGGGAACAAGATTCCAGTAGTTGGAGCAAGAGATTTCAACGTGCAGTTTAAAGGCCACACCAAACGTTTGCCTCTGACCATCGTGGACAAGGATCGCCCAAGCTTGCTGGGACTTGAGTGGTTCAAGCCACTAGGCATCGAGGTGACTGGCATCCATCACGTGAGCAACTCTGAATGGGAGGAGTCCTTGAAGTCTGAGTTTCCAGAGGTCTTCAGCGAAGGACTGGGCAAGTATATGGGGACCCCTATCACTTTCAGCCTAGACCCCAAGGTGCCCCCAATTCGTTTAAAGCCCAGGAAGGTTCCATTTGCTTTAAAGGGAAAAAATGATGCACAATTAGATAAACTAATTGCTCAAGGGGTTTTAGAGCCTACTGACCACTCCAGATGGGAAACACCCATAGTCACACCAGTCAAGGCTGATGGGTCAGTGAGAATCTGTGGTGACTATAACGGGACACTTAACCATGCGCTGCAGCAGAGCGCATACCCAGTACCAGTTGTGCATCATCTGCTACATTCCTTTGGCAGGGGTACAGTCTTTGCCAAACTGGACTTGGCCCAGGCATATCAACAATTAACAGTTGATGATGCCACTGCAGAGGCACAAACAATTGTGACTCACAGATGTGCCTTCAAATGTAAAAGGCTACAATTTGGAGTAAGCGTAGCACCTGGCATTTTTCAAAGTCTTATGGAAAGAATGCTGCAGGGGTAGTACCTTATTTTGATGATGTGTTAATCTCTGCTGAAAATGACACTCAGCTTCAAGAAAGACTCAGAGAAGTCCTTACCAGATTCAGAAAAGCGGGTTTAAAAGTCAAGGAAGACAAATGCACACTCAAAACAGACAGAGTTGAGTTCCTGGGCTACATGATTGACAAGCATGGCATCCACCCTACTGATGCCAAAGTTAAAGCAATCAAGGAAGCCCCTAAACCTAAATGCAAAACAGATTTGCAAGCCTTCCTTGGACTCATTAACTTTTATCACATGTTTCTACCTCACAAGGCATCCATTGCTGAACCTTTACATCGTCTGCTTGATAAGAAGGCTGTTTGGATCTGGGGGAGGAAGGAACAATCAGCATTTAACAGTATTAAGAGACTAATAACATCTGATGCTGTATTGATACAATTCTCTGAGAATTTGCCTGTTGTTCTGACTTGTGATGCATCCCCTTTTGGAGTGGGGGGGGTTTGAGTCACAGGCTTCCCAGTGGAAGGGAAGCCCTATTGCATTTACTCTCACACTTTGTCCAAAGCAGAGAGGAATTATAGCCAACTGGACAAAGAGGCATTAGCAGTTGTTGCAGCTGTTGAAATTTCATGAATATCTGTATGGCAGGTCATTCACCATTGTTACAGATCACAAACCTTTATTAGGCATTGTGGCAGGAGACAAACCTACACCTAATATCCTGTCACCAAGAATGCTGAGGTGGACTGAATTTCTTGCAGCCTATTCATACAAACTGATTCACAGGCCTGGCAAGGACATTGGACATGCTGATGCACTGAGTCGTTGCCCACTGCCTTGCCACAAGGAGGACTTTGAACCTGAAACACACACCTTTTTCCTAGAGACTGTTGCTAAGCTTCCAGTCCATGCTGCTGAGATTGCCAGAGAGACTGCCAAAGACTGTGTTGGCACCTGTTATAGGCTGGATTAAGAAGGTTGGCCTCTTCAAGATCTACCTCACCTTGCCCAACCTTTTAAGTCCAGGCAAACTGAATTATCTGTATTAAGAGGATGTATTTTGTGGGGTAACAGGGTGGTTATTCCTGCAAAACTGCAAAGGAGGTTTTGGAAATGTTACATGAGGGTCATCCTGGGATTGTAAGGATGAAGGGATTGGCCAGGAGTTATGTATGGTGGCCAGGTATTGACAAAATGGTTGAAAACTGGGTTGCATCTTGTCCCAATTGCCAAGTAGTCAGGCCTGCTCCACCTCACGCCCCCACAGGAATGGGAATGTCCTGGGGCCCATGGTCTAGGATCCACATTGATTTCGCAGGCCCTACTAGAGGGCACACTTTTCTAGTTATAGTAGATGCATATTCCAAATGGCTAGAGGTAATTCCCATGACATCCACTACAACTGAGGCTGTCATTAAGCAGCTCAGAAAATTGTTTGTAACCCATGGGTTACAGATGTCCTTGTCTCTGACAATGGCCCTCAATTCACATCTAACATTTTGAATCCTTTCTAGCACAACAGGGTATCAGACATGCCCTCACTGCCCTGGGCACCCTTGACTAATGGCGGGCTGAGCGCATAGTGCGGCTTTACCAAGAGAAGCTTCAGCAGCTGGGTCCTGGGGACATCACTGAGAAGCTTGAAAAACTTCTTAGTGTTCAGCACATCACTCCTAGCCCATCAAATAACTTATCCCCAGCAGAGTTGTTGATGGGTAGGAAACGGAGTCTTACCTTGACGCCTTCATCCCACTTATGCACCCAGCACCACTGGATTCCACTTCCAAAGTTGGTTCTTTCAGTGTGGAGATTCTGTATATGCTAGGAACCTTATAGGTGAACCTTTGTGGATTCCTGCTGAAATAACTCACATTTATTTATTTATTTATTTATTATTTGAACTATATGCGCCCCATCTCTCGAAGACTCAAGGGCTTACAACTAAAAGCAAAGAACAATAAATACATTAAAAACAATTAAATCAAAATTATAAGCCCAAATATTTATAAAATGAGTTAAAATTTAAAAATAACCCTCCCAAAGGGTCACAGCCGGGTTGGTCAAATAACCAGGTCTTCAACTTCGCGGCGGAAGGTCGCGGAGGTCAGGGGCCAGGCGGAGCTCAAGGCAGTTGATTCCAGAGGTCAGGGGCAGCAACAGAAAAGGCTGCGTCGTCGAACCCGCCAGCCGGCAGCCCTTGACGGAACCCGAGGAGTCCTTGCCTATGAGCTCGAACAGAGCGTCGGTGTTTGACATTGGAAGAAGGCTCCCTTAAATATTGAGGACCCATGTCGTGAAGGACTTTGTATGTTAACACTAAAACCTTGAATCTCACCGGGCCAAACCGGCAACCAATGCAGGCAGCGCGGGAGGGTCACATGGGAGAACGGGTAACTCCATCACCACCAGCGCCGCGCATTTGCACCAGCTGCAATCTCGGATGGTATGCAAGGGCAGTCCCAAATAGAAGGCGTTGCAGTAGTCAAGCCTGGAGGTAACAAGGGCATGGTGATTGATCGAGGCGTGATCGATCGAAGATTGGCGAACAAGGCGGGGGCTGGGCAAAGGCCCCTGGCAGCGGCCCCACCTGCTCCTCAGCGGGCCGTACATCCAGGAGGACCCCCAGATTCAGCGCCCTATCCACAGGGGCAGCACCTCTCCCCTATGGCCAAGATGGATAATCTTGACTGGGCGGGACGCCGGTATGCACAGCCACTCAGTCTTGGCGGGTTGAGTGAGAAGCATGTTTCCGCTCATCCAGTTCCGTACGCATCCAGACACGGGTCATCAGGGAGAGGGCATCACTGATCTGGCCTGGGGTGGAAATGTACAGCTGAGTATCATCAGCGTACTGATGGAATTTCACCCCAAACCACGGATGATCTCACCCAGCGGCTTCATGTAGATGTTAAACAAAGGGAAAGGACGACCCTGAGGGACCCCACAAGTGAGGGCCAGGGGCGACCTGACCCCTAACACCCCGATGCGACCGCCCGAGAGGTGGGAGGAGAAGAACCAGCAGTGCCCCCACTCCCAACCCCCAAGGCCTTAGTACCATAAGGTGGATGGTATAAAGCAGCTGAGGTCTAATAGGACCAGGACAGAGGAAAAACCCTATCGAGCCCTCCAGAGATCATCCATCAGCCCAATGCCGTCTCCGTGCTATACCCAGGTCGGAAGCCGATTGATCTGGATCTAGGTAGTCCGCTTCATCCAGGAAAAGCGGAACCTGTTGAGCCACCACACTCTCAACAACCTTAGCCAAAAAGCGAAGGTTGGAGACTGGAGAGTTGTCTAACACAGTGGGTCCAGGGCAGGCTTCTTCAGGAGGGGCCTCACCACCGCCTCTTTCAAGGCGTGGGAAGAACACCCTCCCTTAAAGCGTTGATAACTGCCGGAGCCAACCGGGTGGCCTCCCTGGCGGCATAAGCCAGCCAGGAGGGACAGGAGTCCAATAAACATGTGGTGGAACTCATGCAGCATAATCCTGTCCACTTCATCCCGAGAAAGGTCGAACTCATCCCAAATAACCAGACTCCCTGCACCCCCTTCCTCAGACCACTGCAAATGGGAGGACAACCCGTCCCGAATCTGAGCAATCTTATCCGACAGATATTGAACAAATTCCTCGGCCTTACCCACTAGCGGGTCCGGCCCCCCTCTGGCTGAAGGAGGGAGCAGTAACCGAAACAGAGCGGCGGGCGATTATCTGCGGGCCTATGAGGGTGGAGAGATAAGATCTTCTGCCTCTCTCATAGCTACCAGGTAAGTCTAATAAAGGCTCTCAGCTGGGCTCGGTCGGATTGGGAGCGGGTAAACCTCCACCTGCTCTCTAAACCCCTTGATGGCGCTTCATCTCCCGGGCTCCTCAGTATACCAAGGAGCCAGCCGAGATCCACGGCCTAAGGGGCGCATGGGGACAACCCTGTAGGGGCCTCCGGCGCAGCCGTTGCCAGGCTATTGCCAGATCCTCGGCAGAGCTGTGAGCAAGGGAAGAAGGAAAGAACCCCAGTTCTGCCTGGAACCTCTCAGGGTCCATTAGGCGTCTGGGGCGGAACCATCTAGGTGGCTCCTCATCCCAGCAGTGGGGCCTGTTGGAAGACCAGCCTTAGGAGATAGTGATCAGACCATGGAACAGGCAAAGTAATAGCTGACCTGCCCTCTGTCACTCATACTGCTCAGAGATAAAACTAGGTCAAGAGTATTTCCCCTCCATGAGTAGGACCTTGAATCAACTGGGTCAGGCCCATGGCCTCCATAGAAGCCATGAATTCCTGGGCCACACCCGACCCCAAAGGAAGGCAAGTTGAAGTCCCCAAGACCATAAGGTCCGGGAGCTCCACCGCCACCCAGAGGAGATCGAGGAGCAGGCAGGCAGCTGCCACACAGCTGGGGGAAAGGTATGCTGGCAGCAAGCCCACCCACCCATTTGGCCCCATCTCAGGAGGAGGATCTCACTCCCGCCTATCTCTGCAACAGAGACCTCCCTCGGAAACAAGGTCTCCCAATAACCACTGACCACCCCACCACCCTACC